>JAOBRG010295535.1:0-15827 GCA_027574985.1 Umimayanthus nakama
GTCTTAACTCGTAAATACATTTTACATTGACCTAATTTTCTCCAATTCCAAGGCTTAATTCTTAATTTTGGTTATTGTTCAACTTCATAAGGCAGAGGTTTCAACTTGCTGTGGATGGATGTGAATATATACACGAAACTCGTGGCGTACGCAATTAGGAAATTTGCGTGTTATAGTGTTTGCGCTGTTAGGTTTTAACTCGTTTCCTTGCGTAACCTTGCGAGTGTGAGTGGCCCTGTTTAGGGTACAGGACCGCAAAAAAAGTTATTTGAGGCAACCGTACCGATGTCTCTTGCTGCTATCTCTATTTTCCGAGAATAAATAATAAATATTTCTTTTTATCGTAGATTTTTTGACCTCTGTCGTTCTGACGTTATGTAGACGCAGGTTCAATTATTTTTCTATCGTTTTACTATCCGCTAATTGCGTTTACTTTTTTGTTTGAGCTTCATCGACTCGGTGTATCTGTTTCAAATGGATGTGATCAGCTATCCATAAACATTACATTTTTGCTATTCAGCCGTTAGACCTGAGTCTTTAGCTTGCTCTTCAGTTGATTAGGAAGAACTGATTTCTGTTTCGCTCTAAATTCGTGTTGTGCATCGGCTGTGCATGTACGGCAGCAAACTTGAATGTGGAAAGGTCGACATACGTCCGGCACGAGTGGCGAGTTCATAAGTATTTTTACTTTTATAAATAAGACTTGAAAGTAATTCATGTCCAAGGTGCAGTTGGAAAACCTTGAAATTCAAACTTTTGTCAGTTCTAAGTTCTTGGAAACTCCTTGAAGTTTTGCAATAAGGTAAACTATATCGACTTTATGTTGCACCTTGATCTACGGTCATTTTCAATACATATATGCATTGACCTAATATTCTCCAATTCTCTTGTCTCTTGTCTCTTGTTTTTTGATATGGGGAAGGAAAGTTCAGTCTGGAAATAATGTCCAGCGGATAGTCTTTATCGGTTTAGTGACCTAGAAATCAAAATACTCTTAAACCAAAATAAGCCAGGCAATTCTCTTTTAAATTTCCTTAAAACAATTTGAGCACTCCTGGAGTTTCACACTCAGAAACCCGGCGGCGCTAACCAAAGATAAAATAAGAGTTTCCTTGTCAGAAATACACTGGAAATTTTTAAAACCGCTCCCCTCTCCTTCTTTGGAAATTGACTTGTGTTATTTTGACACTTGTGCTATACTCTCGGAGTTGTGAGTGCAAAGTTCGTATAATCAAAGTCCAGAGAGAGGGAATAAGTTGTGAGGCAAAGAACCTTTTCATTTATGTTTTAAGAACTAAATCTTCTCGCGTTAAACCCCAGAAAAACGTAGCTAGACCGTTAATACTTTCACTTTGCTCTGGAAACCAGGATTACTCGCTGTTACTATATGATCAGTTCACAGAGAACAGTCACAACGGTTTATTTCTGCAGTGTTATATCTCAAGGTTGTATTGCTGATTGAGTTTGTTGAAAAACGATGAATCAAGACTGCTAAGAATTGAGTCAAATGATTAGTTTCTTGTAAATGTGTCATATTTCATCAAGAGAAAGTAATTCCATCCAACATTTTTGATTCTCAAAATCGCGTCATAGTGCAAAGTTTGACAAGCTCATGAAGCAGTCATTTATGACGCACTGGCCAAAGGACAGCACTTGTATCGCTGGTTCTGGAGTGTTTAAAATTGTCATGGCTCCGGCACTTTTTTCAGTGGCACATATCCATGCTTAAGTCAGTGTAGTAAAAACATAGCATGGCTTCTCAGTAGAAAACAAAACAAAAACAGATATAGTACTTCAATTTAATTTCCTGTGGTCCGTTGAACAAACAATCTTAATTTGTCTTGTTGGGTTTGATATGTTACGGCATTGATGATTGAACATTCAATAAAATAAAAATCGTGTTGTCATTTTGTTATCTTAACGTTTTTGAATCAAAATATTTAAAACTGGTAGAAACGGTTTGGCTTGTACTCCACGGATAAAATTATTCGATCAGTTACATGTAAAATTTGGTGTTTATTTATCATCCATGCACAATTTCACTGTTGCCCGTAGATTACTACGTTCATTTTGTGTCTGTGGGGAGGAGTTTTTTTGATAAAGCTAAGTACATTAACTGCTTTGAATAGATTGCGAAGGGGGCCGACGCAGCTGCTTAGAGTTTGAGGTTTTCCGCTTCATGAGGTAGTTCGTGTGATACCAAATAATTTTAGCAAAATATCGCAAAACTAGACGATGTATGCGTTGTAACAATTAAATATCACTTGGGGTTTGTGTTTTCGGTTGAAATCTAAATTTTGTTTTCCACTTAAGTTTTAATTGCTGTATCGATCAATGAATAATGAAAGAAAACAACCCTTAAATCGACAATGCCAAACCACTTTCACTGTTTTATAGCAAGCGACAGGTGTTTGATAAGACATATATCAAAACGGGAAAATAAAAAAATCTTTTTAGACTTACTTATGTCCCTGAAGGTTGAGCATCCTATACGGTATCCGCAGCATTCGAGTTTTAAACCCAACTGAACTCTTTTCGCATACTTGTTTGAGTTAGACTTATCGCGCTTTTGGGCAAATGCACTGCTGTTAAGGTTCTTTCCTGAAGATTAATGTCAGATACTAAACGGTTAAGAAATTATCGTCAACAGTTATTGTATGGGATTAAAAAGGCTGTGGGATCAACGACAAAACCAAACTTCGCGGTGTGTTATTGTCTACATGGCTCAGTTATTCAAAGGCCGGACAGTGCTACCAGCGAATAGGTGTTGGCAATTAAACCCATCTTATCCGCTTGATAACGCTGTCTCGCGGACTCTTTGAACAACAGGGGCCAGGTAGAGACAAGTCTATTATTTGTAACGATGAAAAACTTTGAAACTTGTTGGCAAGAGCCTAAATACCTGCTCACTCACATTTTCATTTGTTGAAGAACTTGGTGTTCTTAATTCATCAAATGATTTTTTTAATCATTTGGTTAAAACAAAACGGTTTAGTGTCTTTTTTTGTCTCGCAAAATTTTGATGTAGTTGCAACAGTCAATAAACCGAAACTGGTTACACTGTTAGGAGTAAAGGTTCACACTGGCCAAACGACAATTTCAACTTAGTTTGATAGATAAAAAGAACAAGTTTAATCTTCTTAGCGTTGTTTCTTAAAAGTACTCCAGTCCAGCGATTCATCTGTGGAAACTGTTTCTTATTCATATCCAATACACAGTAGACACAGTCCAGTAGTGTCAGAAAAACGGAATAATCTAGCCTAAAATGTTTTGTGTTTCTAGTGTCGTAATTCTTTGTAGTTCTCTCGAGAGGAAATATTTCGGTTGAGTTTCCAGCTTTTTGTAAAACGAATCGGTGTCCTTGGAGATTGTGTTTTAAAGAGGAGTTTTTAGAGAACTTATAGTTCTAATAAATTATGTAAGATGTTGGCTTTGTGGGGCATTTTCAATTTTTTGTCACCTCCGCCACATTCACTACATTGGAGCGCTAGTGATTTTTGTTTTGTTTTTAAAACTCATGGTTAAAAATATTTGTTGCCTTCAAGAAATTTTTGCGGTTTTGTGCAACTCTGGTACGTTTTCTGTTTTGACGGGACTACTGTTTTCGCTTTGTTCTCTTTTGGGAGTAAAATAATATAGTTGGTGGATAGAGATTTATCTTTCAGTAACAAAACAAAGACGTTTTTCATCTGGCGTTTTGTGAATTAATTTTGAAGACGGAGACTGTTTCACACTTCTTAATAGCCACAAAAAGCCTCTTTGTGGTTTGAGAAGCAATTTGCATTTAGATGATCTTTGCTCAAAGTTTTTGTTTGGAAATTGTTGTTACTTTCAGAGTTCACATTCGTCTCTCGCAGTAACGTACATCGAGTTGCCTGTTATGAATAGAACAGATTCACTTGGAAACCATTGAGGCAAAGCATTTGTATTTCAAAACAACAAAATCAAATTTTAAAATTCCTTGCTTGGTACGTCTTTTGGCGGGCAAATAAAACTAGACACCGATTTCTTACATCGAAACGGCTGTTGCTTGTGTTTTTGAAGGGAAGAAAACTTCCTTCAGTTTTCTCATGCTAACATTAAGAGAAGTATATTTTTAGTGTTCTGTTTGCCCGAGTAGACTATCTTAACTTGTGAATGAACTATTCAATATCAAGAATATTCGATTCGCTTAGGTTGACTTTAATTTGATTAAAGCGGTCGTGGATATTTTAATTTGGAATCCGTCTAAATCTCGGAGGCCGCGTGTTGGCGCTAAACGTTTCTGCTGGCCGTCCTAGTTGGTTTTCGTTCGTTGTCTGAGCTGTGAGCCAAGTGCAGCTGGTGCGACGTGTAGGTGTCAAAATACAAGCTGTCATTCACACGGAAAACATTTGCATTTATAAAACACCTCTTCCATATATGAGCTGCAGGCACACTGCACCAAATAACTAAGTCAAACTTGATCGCTTCTTGATCGTCTTTTACAGTAATGCAAAACGTTTCTTCATTAATCTGTTCCGCTGAGCAAGTTGTAATAAATAGCCGTACTTCATGTTTTGGATTTGAACGTTCGTTTTTGTGTGTTTTGGGGTAAGGTCTTTCTTTCAGAGTTGCCACACTTTCAGATGACTTTAAGTTACAGTTCCACACCCCTATTTCTTAAAGCAAATAGTACAGTTGGTTTATCTCTTGAAGAAAGTAAACAGCGCATTTGCACGTGCTTGTCTGGGATGAGGGAAGTTTAACGAAGGCATTAAAGCTAACCTAGAGACAAAACGTCAGACAGTAGTGATGATTGAAGAAAATACATCTTTTGTCCTCAAAGATTCATGTTTGGGACAAGTAAATTGGTAGATGAATAACTATGAGTACTTGAGGCATATTTGACGATTTTAAAACAACTTTGGTGATCCGAAGTCAACAAAAGGAAACAATATTTTACATGCAAGGTCAATTTCTTTGGGGACAGCTGCCCCGCCTTTCAATAGTTCATGGCCAATCAGATGACCCGATTCTTCATTAAAACGTCATACAGTATTGGCCATTAAATCCGTTTGAAGTTGAAGTTTACACCAGCTAGCACGGCGGGTGGCCAAACGAATGGTGGTTTTGCGCGAAATACCGCATTAATTCGACAGTTGTGAAAGTATTTATCATTTTTTCCTGCCCACAGATGAGTACTTCATCAGAAGAAAAGGCAGCAATATCTGCCTCGGAGCGAGTAAACGAGCAGGTATCGGTGAGTTCACAGACTGACATTTATATTGCCAGCTCATTACTGTAACACTTGATGGGTATTCGTGGAGAATGATTGAGTCCTGAGGGCACTCCATGGGGCTGGAAACATGGGGGGTGACTAACCTGACAGAACCACGACGGCCACATGTCATTCAAAGT
Source organism: Umimayanthus nakama (assembly GCA_027574985.1). Lineage (NCBI taxonomy): Eukaryota > Metazoa > Cnidaria > Anthozoa > Zoantharia > Parazoanthidae > Umimayanthus > Umimayanthus nakama. The sequence goes on from JAOBRG010295535.1 coordinate 5,380, forward strand.
TTTGCAATGTTGAGCTCTGACATGTACGAACTTTTGTGAGTTTTCAATTCAGTTGTCCAAATGAACATTTTGTGTTCACTGGCAACACTTCTGACTGGTAAAAATGCAGAGCAACTACAAGACGTTGGCAAAGAAATATAAAAACTTCATGAAGTTTTCTAAAAGTTGTTTGTGTTTGACAATGTTTGTTGTTTTTTTAGGCCCAAGGAGAGAAGTGTTCAGGTTGTGATGGGAGAATTCTTGATCGATATTTGGTGAAAGTTAGCGGCCGTGCGTGGCATACAAAATGTCTTAAATGCTGTGTTTGTGGAATTGATCTCGGCCGAGAAGCAACCTGCTACACGAAAGAGGACAGTATTTATTGCAAGGCAGATTACGCCAGGTTAGTGAATTTTAACAGTGTTTGTCTGTTCGTTATATTTGTTGGTACCAATTTAATTTAAAATCAGAATGGATTTTACTGAATTACGAAATATAAAAATTCAATCATTTGTTTCATTTACGAATGTATTGTGTGCGTTTTCTTTAAATGTAATATTAATTTCGTATCTTGTGTCTAGAACTATATAGCATACATATCTTGTCCACCAACAAGTTGCAGTTGTTCTGTACTTGCTACAGTTCACTGAGCAGAGCCTGCAATTAAAGACTGGTTAGGTAAACCTAGGACTTTAAATGGATAAAGTTTGTAAACGGGCAATACTCTTTCGAAACTCGTTGAAATCTGCTTTAAAAATGATTAAATACCGGATTTCATAAAACTCGCACTTCAGTTTATCGAGTATATTTAAAGAAAAGGATTTACTTCATTTTATTGGTACTAACTCGGAACGCGTGTTTTCGCTCGTCATTCAAATTCACTGCTGATTTGGTTCGCTGCCTATAGAACTTGTGCAAATTTCGGTATTCAATAAACGTGGACTTTTATGCCTGGAGGGTTTTATAGTTGTTACCACAAAGCTGTGTGTAACAGAGCCATTTATTGGATGAATAGGTTTCACGAATAAAAAGAGAGAGCATTTATTTTATTGTGCTTTTTATGACAAGGACTGAAGATGCAGAAACCCAGGATTATTTGCTTTTCAATTTAAACATCTTGTAGTTAAAGAGGCCCGTGTTTTGTAAATAATAGCTTAGTGAGTGTCGTCTTCAAATTCGCTTTGTTTACTTACAGGGAAAAAGCATGTTGACCTTTGGTAGTAAGAGTAATCGATTGTAGTCGAGTTTATCAGTTGTTGCGTTGTTTTGTTTAAACTTATCACAGTTTGGAAAAAATGCAGAGATCATACTGCCCATTTGTGCGAGTTTGTTTTGGTCAATTGCTCGGACAGGTGTTTCGTGTTTCGCTGCCGTACCGAAGCAAAGCGGCAACTAACCTGTGTTGTATGTTTTTAAATGTTTTTGAAACAGAAACAAAATTTTGTTATAGTTTTAAACTAGTTGTATTTTGACAAGTTGTACTGCTCGGGCTCCTGGACCAGTGTCTTTCGCGCCCAAAAACTGAATTTTGTGGTTTAGCAATTGTAAATATCTTTTTGCGATATGATTTACAGAAATAAGTGCAATGTAATCGACTCTCTGTATTTGATTAGTTATCTTCTATCCCACAATAAAATTTGGTCTAAATGCTACAGTTTTATCTGATATAGAGTCGGAAATTCGTGTATATCGAATTCGGATCTTTAATGGGAAACGAGATTGTTAGTACTGTGTTTTCGCGGTGTTTTCCGTCGCGTTTAAAATGCGAGTGACATCTCGTTTGATAGCTAGCTATGCGCTGTCCTAAAGCTAACGTCGAACGTGACAGTAATGTAGATAGAGGGAATCAGTGAATTTTCTTCCCCGACCAACTTTTCAGTTTTTAACAACTTGCTGGAACAAGTTCTCCTTTTTTGTTGATTTTCAATGAAGCCTCCAAACTTCAGACAGAAAGTTGGTTGTTCATTGTGCTTTTGATAATTTGACCCACCCGCTTTATCAAGAAATGTAATGTCGCCACGCACAATTGTTCAGCACCAAACGGAAAGGGAGTTGAATAAAACGGTATTTGTAAAATGTCGGATATTCGAGAACAATAACTAGTGATAAGAAAAGGAGTTAACGTCGAAGCCCGTTTGCTGTTTTTGGAAGCGAACAGTCTGTTTCTCGTTACAGCTATTTTTACAACAGCAGTTTGTCCAATTTGGTTAAGTCCTTCTTATGCCTTATTGTTGTACCAAGCGTATGAGGAACAACTTCACTTGTGTTTAAAGTAGTTATATTAAATAGTCAAACACTCGATGCTACTTGTGACCGAACATTCAATTACAATGGGACGACAGTCGAGAATGGTTAGCGAGCTATTTTGTCATGTGTTCTCACACACACATTCATTGCTAGGCCCGTGTGCGGCCGACTAGAAATGTCGATACTTTTGTTCCAAAATATTTTTGGATGTTCTATTTCCTTTTTCAGAGTAGACGCTAAAGCAACGACTCGCCGTTAACAAAAATGGCTTCCGTTTTGATCCAATGAAGAGCAGCGTCCGGTTAATGTACATTGTTTTGTGTTTTATTGTGTTTTTAAATTTCCGTAAGGTGTGAATCCGTTATAAAGTTGCAGTAATATACTTTAAGTAACAGATAACGGATTCCTTGCCGGTGTTAAATTAAAAAAAAACGACTTTAATTAAATATTTACAACAGAACTGCTATGGAGAACGCCGAACAACTTTGGACTACCGAAATGCAAAGTTTCGGTTCCATGCAAGTAAAAGAGCTTCACAAGACAGTGCTTAACTCCAAAAACATCGTCTACGAGAATTAAAGATGAATGGGAAACTAAGCAGACATTGATCACCGCAAAATTCTCGCAAACAAAAACTGTGTCATCTCTTTGCTGAACGCCAATACCAAGATCTATCCAAGCATCTAACCTGTTGACGCTTTAAGGCCTCGACCACACGTAGAGGGGTATTTTCGAAAACGGCGTTTTTGAATCGTTTTTGACCATCTACACATAGCCGGGTACTTTCGAAAAAGGAGACTTTTTTCTCCGTTTAAAAAAATCGGCGTCTGCACGTAGCGTTTTCGAAAGGTATGTGCGGAAGAGCGAGCCTTGAACCAAGGCGTGACGTCATCGTATGCCGTCTCCGTTTTCATAAATCTCCATCCTGGAGAGCGTATTTTAAAAACCTCCGTTTTTGATGCCTGAAAACGCTGGTTACGTGTGGTTGGTAGCCGTATTCGGAGTAAAAGGTTTCCGTTTTTCGAAATCAGTGCCCGGCTACGTGTGGACGGGGTCTTAGTTCATTGCAGCTTTTCTGTAGAGTTGGTTCAGAAAAAGTTATTTCAACTAAACCGTTGCCAAAAGCGTCATTCATTTCTTGATGGGAACATAAAAAAGAGTCTGGTGGTGTCCTAACAATTGCATAAAAAATGTATTTAACTTGGAAAAAGTTTTGTCTTTTTCAATAATTTATTACTAGCCGTGGGTTAGAGGTTTGTGTTTCAACATTCATCACTCAAGTGTCTGATAGATTGCGTGTATTTTTGCGAATATCTGTGAATGAATATCATTTCTCATTGTCTCGGAAGTTAGCAGCCACTGAAAACCATTCTTAAGACTAGCATGCCTCACTTTAAACGGTTCATTTGGCAAACAAAAATACCTGTCCGGCCCATCTTTATCCGAAAGACACTTGATTACTGCTCGCTTCACCCATATAACATAAGAACATGTTTCCTAAACTTCGAACAGTCGTTCTGGAGCGACTGTTGAAAGTTTGAAAACTTTAACGTTTTCTCTGACTGTGAATAAAAGGAAGCAATAAAAAGTGTTCAACATATTTTTGCGATCGAACAAATATTATAGCAATTTCTATCCAAATGTTTGGGTTGATAACAGCTTAGTGTATGCTTGCGTGCGGTTACATTGTACTGTATTTTGTAATCAATTCTATTGTGTTGTTCCTTTTCATCGGCATTGCTGTCAGACTTCATTGTGTTCTGACAGAAGTTCTAGGGAGCGTAATATATTTTTGTTAGTAACATAAACCGTGATAAGAACATATAGGCTGAAACCGCCTCAACTTAAGAACAAAACAAGAAGAAACTAGGGCTGAGTTAATACTTATTCCAAAATTTTGTTGAGATGATAGTGTAAGAACGATATGAAAATGTATACGACAAACCACTAAGTGAATAATATTTAATATAAATATATAATCTAATTCTTGCAATCCGCTTCGTTTTCAAGGAAATCGTTATTTCAGATCACATCGGTTGTTCATAAGCAGCTCAAGTTTAAAGTAAAACAGTGTAAACAAAAACCTTAAGGGTTTTAAAGTACAAAATAAGAACGTTTTTGGCCTGAAATTGTCAAAACTGAGAAATTAGAACACTAAGCCCAAATAAATTTTGCCGTTTCTTCTTCAAAAGTGTATTTATTCAGTCTGTGAGCGCGTATTTGACGAACTGAGATCTCCAAAATGTGCAATCGAGGTGTTCATTTTATTACCCGAATGTTCAGTTTATCCTAATTTATAGTACGCCGACTAATCACGAGTGTGATCACGTCTCGACTCAGTTTCTTTTGACTAGTCACTTGGAGGTTTACAGAGAAAAGATTTTGGATTTTCAACATCAGATTCCAAGGTTCAGTTGTGTGGAACGATTTTAGTGAACCGAAATGAAGACCTGGACCTTTAAAAATTTAATTTATTTTAATTTTATTCAAAAATAAGTAAAGCAAGAATTTTGATGTTTTTTTTCTAGGCACTTTGGTACGAAATGTGCTCGGTGTGGACGAAGTATCAACGCTAACGACTGGGTAAGGCGGGCGAAGACAAGCGTGTATCACCTTGCATGCTTTGCCTGCGACAGCTGTAAGAGACAACTGTCTACTGGGGAAGAGTTTGCTCTGAAAGATGGTCACGTGCTCTGCAAGTTACATTATCTGGAAATCCTGGAGAGACCGACCGCTGACCGAGAAACGGAAGATGGTGGGTAATTACTGCTTTTGAGTACAGTATATCTTGATTACCAACAATTCAACTGGGGGCGCGGAGACATAGAAGAGCTCTGAGATCTCCGCTGACAGAAGTTGACCGTCACGCTATCTTGCGTATATTTACTCAGAAATGCATACAGCGCCTTCAAGTCGCATGGGCTTTGGTTGGGGAGAAGGGAGGGGGGGGGGGATGGGGGGGAGGTTGCCTGCCTCACTATTTTGCTCATATCTACTCTGGAATACCGACAGCAGGTCAGCAATATATTTTCAAGAAACTGGTTAACCTTGAACTAAGCCTGTCGGTGTTTCGGAATCGGTATCTCGAACTCTTCGCACTCGATAATCATGAATGTTTTTGCGAATAAAACATTTTACTTTAGATAAAGTCATTGTTTTTGTTTTATCGGTGAGCGCGTTTGCATGTCTTGATATCCAAACACTGTAGCTACAATTGTTGATATCATTTTGCTGTAACTCTGTCTGTTAGCAGAAAACCTAACAGGTAAATATCCTCTTTTGCGCGCTCTGGATGGCCAAAAATGTGTAAATATTCATCCATACTGACTTTATTGTTCATGCGGGAATCAGGAAAAATCCCGCTTTTTGAACTAATTCAGATGAAAACGAAATATTTTTGAAAGTAATATTCACTTTATGGGTTTGTAATAAAGCATTCCTCTCAGTGTCGGTAGAATGTGATCGACTGCTTACTACTTTACTTCGAGGAATTATTGTTAGCTCGTCGCTTGTGTAAGTTACTCCCTGCTAGTGTGTGATACTAGTACTTGGAGAATTTAAGAAAAAATAATGAAACGGAAAAGAAAGTCAGTTGTGTAAAGGTCAAAAATCTAAATAGTCAAAATCTCTTAAGGTGTGCAGGGGTGCGCATGGTGTAAATGTCCTGCTGGGAAACTAGAACATTAGTGTGTGAACATCAACACACTGAAGTTTTGTCAGTTGATATCAATACGCTTGTGGCTAATCGTTGTGTTGTTTGTCAACAGAGTACGAGGACGACTCTCCCGTCGGGTCGGGCAGATCACGTGGTCCCAAAGCCAAACGCGTGCGAACCACATTTACAGAGGAACAACTTCAAATTTTACAGGCGAACTTCAAAATCGATTCCAATCCCGACGGTCAAGACCTGGAACGGATTGCTCAATTGACTGGACTTAGCAAACGCGTTACTCAAGTCTGGTTTCAGAATTCAAGAGCACGACAAAAGAAATATGGTACATCGCTGTACAGCATGAAATATGAACAACCTCCGACGCCTGCGGGTTTCTGATCAAGTAACCTGCTTTATATACAGATAGAAATTAAGGTAAGTGTTTGTGTAGTGAGACTTTTTCAAGTTATGCTATATATATCAAATATGGCGCCCGAATCTTAGCCTGCGGGTGGAAAATCCCGATTATTTTTCCGTAAACAATGTTGATTAATGTAATATTCATCCAAAATTTACGTTTTTATTTGATAATGCAACTTTTCCCTTTAGCACATCAGCGATAAAAAACAGTACGTACAATTCACCCTAATACACGAAACATTTCAAAATGCCGTTTTTATGCACTCGTGTGAATAGCGAACCCAGCTTGTGGCTGTCGTTATGTGTAATTAAGGAGCAATTAACGGCACTTTTGCTTGTGGACGCCAATCATCCAATATGGCTAAACCTGATTGCATTTTCTCATGAATACATAACCTGTCCTGACGTCACAGATCCTTGTAATAACAAGCATGTCTAGTTAAGGGATCCCAGTGATAAGTCATGTGACTACCGTGTGGTCAGACTGTACTTTAAGAGTCGCCATTTTGGTAGTCATTTTAAAATGTCAAGTGTTGTATATGATTAACTATCAGCTGTTCATTTATCCCCCTTCCCTAAACACTGCAATTATTTTCTTGAAATGTAACTTTTTCAAAAATGATAGTTGCGTGTTTATAGAGTCTTGGGTAGAATGGTTCCCCCTCTTCTAGGTTTTGAAATTCATTGTTTTCTTTGCGAAATTACTCATAGTTTAAAGAACAAAATTACTATGGAACTCGACCAATTTCGTTGTTATATGATTTTGTTCTGTATTTCTTTTGTTTGTTGGCATTAACCGAGCACAAATAAAAAAATATAAAAATACTTACCAGTGAAAACATTTGGGCTGACACGTGCAACAAAACAATGTGCACCGGCGGTAACAAAAGACAAAACTGCTCTGTACACCCTTTACAAATAAAACGTTGCTTCTATCGATTGTGTTTCAATTTATTCATATATTACTTTTGCCTTTTTACTATAGAAAAGCCGAACGTCTACTTTCAATCCATATTTCGCCTCTCCCGACACTACAAAGGACTGGGCCCCTCTAAACAAACGATCCCAGAATGCATAGCGCTAACGAGTGTTTTTTACAATCCATTAAATAATACAAGTATCGTGAACGCCACAGTAAATTGCCAGTGCATTCTATGGTTGTTTATGTCGGTTCCTATCCTTTGTTTGTAGTGAAGGATTTTGAAAAAGAAATCTTTTTTCTACTAATTTTAACTACATATAATTCTTATCTGAATCTCTTTCATCTTTTTCTTTGCAGGTACTCGCCAAAAAGTTGATCCTGTGAGAATTTTATTGGCCTGGAACACAGCAGTAAATAGCGCGTGACGCGTTCGAACCGAAAGACAATTAAAACCCATACAATTATGTAATATAAACGTCGTTACTAGAAGATATTTAACGTTATTCGAGGTGGTAAAAGGATATTAATAGTCACATAGGTAACCTTCGTGTCCAAAACTAGTGTATAACATGTAGTATTGGTTATCATTAAAGCAATCTTTTTTGTGTACAAGTCTTTTGGGTTACGTACAGCTGGTACACATACAAAAGTGTTCGGTTTAAAATTTAAGACGTGTGGTTATTACAAGAGTGGCCAATGGAAAGGTCAACTTGCCTCGTAGCTTCACTTCTTTGTTTTAAATGGAAAAGTTCAACCACTTCCACATGATGTACTCTCCCATATGAGAAGAAAGATAAAATATTAAGAGACTTAAATACTATGCTATCTGACGAGTGCAGTCGTTCGCTTTGAACTAGCGTTTATTACACTACAATAACGACTTTTCCCTCTTAAATCTTCTCTTTACTTCACGAGACTACGACTAAATTAAGACTTGTTTCTCCACCTTTAATCTAATCGTAACTTCGCCCTAAAATTACCTTGTATTAACACCTATTTCGCCTGGGCTTTTTTGGAGTTTCTGGGTCCCCTTTCCCCCTCCATAAATCCGAGAGTATTGACGCCATTGTCATCAAACTTATTGTTTACAAAAGAATACACGCCGATATGACGTCATAATGATATCTTTTTCCAAAAATCAGTGTTTTTTATAATTTCCTTATTTTTGTGCAGAAGGCTATCACAGCCAACAACTGTTGATTAAAAACATGATCAATACGTCAAACAACAAACTTTGATTTTAGCCCATTCAAATCATTATACTAGTCTCTCGTATTACAGTGAAACATTGTGTTTAGAGAGTGAACTGAAAAACGAGAAGTGGGAGAGGTGGAACTCTGCAAATCGAATTGCAGTAACTGTATATTTTTCAAGCTGTATTAGTAGAGAGGATATAACATATACTAAATAAACAAAAAACAAAACAAGGAAACATTGTTAAGTTAAAAATAAATTGTTACGACGTCACTAGCCAGATTTTTAAAATTTTGCATTTAATTTGTGTGACGTCAGAGATCGACTGAAAAGTCTGAGAAAACGTTTTTCTTATATTATTAGTGTTCGGGGTTACCAAATTAATCGTTCCTAAGTATCACAGGATTATTTTAAACTGTCTGAAATTGAGAGCTATTCAAGGTTGGCGCGGGCATCAAATCCCACTCTCCTCCAAGGCGAAATGGGGTTATATTGGGTCAAAGCTAACATTTGCAAACCAATTCACAGACCCAACCTATCCCCAATGAAACATCGTATCGTTTCTTTTTTTTTCTTCTCGTGACTAAAGACACTTGACTCGTATAACAACAGTTCTGGATTGCAAAACTTTAATACTTGATTCCTGAAACTGCAGAGGGCGCAAACCTAACCGACCAATACTCCTCAAGAACGAGGAAACGTTTAATGGCTAGGTAGATAGGTAAGTTTGTTTGTAGCGAAACAGTACTGAACACAGTAACAGCTTTGTTAAGCAGATCAACTTTTTACGAAACATATGAAGCTTCAGATATATAGGGGTGGCCTGGTAGAGCTAAGTTCGATTTGCCGATGACAGGTCGAATTGTTACTTTGATCAATTACAGTTGAGCTCCGATAACTCGAATTCCCCGCTAACTCGAAGCAAAATTAATTCTCCTTGGATTTGCCTCGTATATGTACTGTAATTTTATTCCCTATAACTCGAAACCCCTCAAATTCGAATCCCTTTAGGCACTTTGCTTTTAGCCTGCGTAGCTCGGCGATCCAGTCAGTCTTCTCTACTCCATTCTCCTCGCAGCTTTGCTCACCGACTCGTCTGAGCAGCTCTCCCTTCTTGACTGACTGGAACGCCGAGCTTTGCAGGCCACTTTGCTTTGTTATTTTACCCTCGATAACTCGAAGTCGATTTATGAATAGTATTTTCAGCAAATGTAAAAGTGAGATAAAGCGCTACACATTCTGAAGAGTAGTTACTTTACAGTACTTGAGGTTCTCATGCTTTTGTTTTGTTTTGTCGTTTCTATGTTCTTACGTTGCTAGAAATCTTACAATGAAACATGTATAAGCGTGAAACCACTCTAACCAAGAGCTTCTGGTCTTTTTGTTCAAAACCCCTATAACTCGAGTTACCGGGGTTCAACTGTATTACCCAATGAAAGCACGACTGGAGTCGTCTATCAAAGCGCGCGTAATGCAACGCTACAAATGCTAATTTTACATGAACGAACAAAAGAATCAGACCACTTTCACGATCAACCTCGTCCCCAGGTCCTTCGGGGTTTTATTTCAAAATGGCGGGTCGCTCCACCATTTTGAAAAATACCAAAGGGCCCTGGGAACGAGGTTGTTTTGTGCCACGCTCCGGTGACCATAAGCAAAAACTTTGAGTCGAGGCCAGAGGGGCGAAAACACATTAAACTTATGACAACTCGGTGCTTGACCTTGACTTAAAAATTATTTTTATGGTCACTGGGGCACAACATGAAAGTGGTCTATACACAGTCGCTAACGGGTACAAATTGTCACGTGATTCAGATAATGCAATTACCAAACGGCAATTTTCTATGACGACATGAGTAACAGCTAAAAAAGCTAAGCTCTTCCCTCTAGAAAGTGGTCACAGGCTGGCGCTTATCTCCGGTTTCCGTAGCACAGGAGGTCAAGTCTTGTAGTGCCTCTCGACAGGACACCAACCTATTGCAGACATTTACCTAACGCATTTAAACCGCTGAGTCGACTGGAGCAAGTCAGGGA
>JAOBRG010295646.1:0-15826 GCA_027574985.1 Umimayanthus nakama
GAATGGCATGTAATCAGAAAATATTGTTCCAGAGCTAAACATGTAGCAGCTTAACTCAAAGTCAGCTAAGGTTATCCAAAACGAAATCTTCCAGAACAATAGGTTAATTTATTTTAATTGATGGAAAGTCAGTTTGGTGGGGAAAATGGGACAACAAGGAATTTAGAAAATTGTCTACAATTGTCTAGATATATTAGGACCGAATGGGAAAGTTCTTTCCTATGCAGAAATGTGAAAAAATGTGATATCCAAGAATTGTCTAGTGATGAATCTGGGGTTTGTCATTGCGTAAAGGGATGCAACATGTTCTTTTGGGAAAAAATGATTTGCATAAACAAAACATCAGTGGGGCTAAATGGACACAGAGTGGATGCAAAGTAGTTCAGACAAAGAAGCATGACAGAGTGGTTTCTAGATTTAGAAAACTAAAATTCACCAGATTCAGTCAATGTCATCTTTTATTTTGCACTTGTGTTAATGCACATTTTTCAATGTTCTTGTTTAGTGATACATTCAGTTTTATGATCTTTTCTTCCTTGTATTCCTCTGCGAGTCTGATTTTTATGATTGAATGCAATTCCTTTTGTTGATACAAGTTTGTAACATTTTATGAACGAGGTAAACTGAAACAAACTAGACTGGCCTTATGACAAGACTCAAGATGGCTGAGAGTTTTCTGTAGAATTTTGTCTCATTAGAATAATTCTGCATTTGTGCAGATTGACAAGTGATAAATTAGTGGGTCTAACCTCTTCAAAGACCAGATGAATTCTTCATGGAATCTGTTTTGCCATCGAAATTTTCGAGAAAACGCAACAGGTTTTTGATTGTGATTGTATTTTCTTAACAAGCTAGGTAAGCAAATACATTTTTGTCTTGATTTATTCTCCATGATAATTGCTTATTTAAACTTCAAGTCATTTGACTTTGTTTTTTTGTGATATTGTGCCAATTACATATGAAAAAAACATTCCATGTAGAATGCATGTCTTGACTTGTGAAAAAAATATGTCATGGATGTTTGTCACAGTTTTGAGGTCTGAGATGGAACTACAATATTTGGACCCAATTCCTGATCCAGTAAAGACAATAAATCGTGGAGTACTGTTCTTGCCAAAGGGTCGTGATCATGTCAATAAATAAAACTTATCGACGGCTCATTCAAGCCCATGTTTGTAACAAATGAACTGCGTTCACTAGCCTCAGGTATTTGTTGCTGTAACCATTTGATTTTGAGGTTTTAGCCGAATTGCAATTTTCTGTATGTGACAGGCAATACTCAAGGTCAAGCTGTCTCATGTTCTCCTTGGGCAATCACAATGTTTGATTCCCATGCAAGAAACATACATCATTTAATTTTACAATTGTCACGCAAAACAAGGTCCTGAAATTAACATAAAGGTTATTTATACAAGTTTTCTCATAGACAGTAACATTTGTTCTGAACATTTTTGATGCCAAACTGAATTACCATAGAGTATTTTGAAACTAGTGTAAATTTTAACCAAGTTTTGAAGTGAACAGGCTCCAAGAGTAACTGAAGTAGCTATCAGTAGTTTCTAACGCAGTGGTGCATAATGGTTTTAAATCTCTTTCAACAAGTTTGAATTGATTTGTAACACTTAGAAACATTATATGCTTTATAGTACCAGAACTTTCAAACCTGAGATACCTTCTTTGAACTAAAGTGTTCTGTTAGTATAAGTTGTAAGTATCTAGCTTAAATAAAGCATATTTTGGGCTCAGTACATTGCATGCAAGGAATATTTGAGATTTTTTGTTTGTTCATGGGCCATGTTCGGGTGAAGGTGGTGTTCTCCGAAACTTTCTTCAGTCCCACATGAAGACCCGAGCTGCATGCGAGGATCATTTGAGAGTTTTCGATCATCGATGTGCCATATTCGGGAGAAGATCATGTTCTCAAACTTGCCGCACAGACAAAGCCGACAAGGCTAATAAGAAGTATAAGATGGATTACTGAATTTTGTGAACAGCTTGCCTAGCCACAACAGGTTACTGAATTTTGTAAATGGCTTGCCAAGCTAATTGAACGGTTACTAAACTTAGCAGAACGGGTTGCCTAGCTGTTTGAACAGCTCATGAAAAATTGCTAAAGGCAACAGAACTGTTCGAACTATACAAGTTTACTTCACTGTTTACAGTTACCGTGATAATTTAATTCTTTGAGTTAACAGATACCCAACTCGTTCAAAACATTGTCAAAATGTAATTCCACGATTGCCTTAATTTATTTTCCTTGGACTAAAACAGTTGTCAAACATCAACCATGTCAAATTTGCACACGCAACTCATTATTTCTGTGACGTAACTTGTTTCTTTGTTCTGGGCTGTGTACTTGGAAACAAGTTTTCTTGTGTTTACATGTGTGATAAATACTATTGATGGATAGCAAAGAAAGCTGGTTTTGTGTGTTGTTCAAAGTTAGAATAGGACAAAGATAATGAAAAGTGATGTCGCTGTTTTCATCATAAGTAGCCATAGTATGTTACTTGTAAAAATTAGGTGTTCAGTGTAAAGTTTCAGAAAAAATACCACTTGCCAAGTTTTAGGAGGAATGAACAACACATTTAAAATTTTAGGTACGTAGTGCCAAACAACCCCCTAAATATTGGTGTTGTAAATGTTAACCATGAAGTGGAGATGACTGATTATTCACTGAGCCAGGAATGTAGAAGAGAATACTGACCATTAAAGAATAATTGTTTTAGTAGAAGCTAATGCAGTGTATAAAAACTTGAAATTAAATACTATTTGGAAAATATACTGTTCTTAAACTCTTGGCAAAAAATGCTGTGTTATTCTGTTCTTTAAAAACAGACAAAGTCTTGTATATGTAGCTTTTTTTGTTTCTTAGATACACATCAAGGGGTTGAATAACTAGAATTGAGTTTATTCTCAAGTTGTAATTTTAGTACACTATGGTTCCAAGCTACTGTACTTCTATCCATGATGATTATTCCAAGCTGAAAACATTGTCTGATTCAAAATTTCAAAGCTAGAAAAAAAGACCCAAGAAGTTGGAACAAGAACTGTATATTACAGTTATATTATAGTAGTTGTATGTTTTCAAGTTTTCAACTTTGTTTTCTATAAGTTTTACTGTGTTTACCAGCTGGAACATGTATTTTATTTTCTTTAAATTGATTAGCTTATGTTTTTGTAACTTTCCCTTTTCAGATCTCGTGCTACAAACAGTTTTTCCTCACTGGGTACAGATGATTTACTTGATGAAGACCTGGAGCCATATGATGAAGAAGAGTCCATAGATGAAGAGATTTTGTTAAGAGAACATGACACAACACCCAGGTTTGATTCACCAGATCCTGGAGCAGATATAGTGCCAGCCCACTCCTCAACACCATTTTCTATTAGTAATGATCAGCCAGTGGGAGACATAAGCTCAGCTGAAAATCAACACGTCAGTAAGGATGAGTGTGACAATGAATCGTCAAGTGTGGATTTCAGTGATGTACCACTGGGGTCAAGTTACAATGAGGAAGAGTTAGATGAGGTTTGTACTGTTAGCTTTTGTACTTTCTTTAAAAATCCTTGCATTTAGAGTGTTTATATCACTTATGGGTTTTTTCTTATTTAGGATCTACTTGATGGTCTGATACACATAGCAAAAAAACTGATTTGGATTTTTCTTTGTGGTGCAATTAGCATTCAATTAATCAAACAAGTGAAATCTGACTTCGGGTTTCAAAATGATTGTGCAAAAGGAAGAATGGGTCAAAGTTGGGCTCATTTTGGAAAATTTTCAGGTAAATTTTGGACTGTTTGAGAAACAGCAGGTTTTTGCTGTTCATATAGAATTTTTAATGTACAATCATACTAACACATTGAGAATAGAACAAATCATTGTACCAGCCTTAGCTTATCAATATATTTCAGAAAAAAAAACAAGCAATGTAACTAGAATGCAGCTCAGAGCTGATGGTAAAGCTTTCTTTAAAAAAAACTGAGAACTTTAATATTATCTGTGCAAGCTAGTCAAGCACTTTGGAAGGTATCATTCGCAGAAGTAGTCAAACATTGTCAGGGCCCAATTGCACGAAGCTTGGCATGTTCTTAATTTTGATTGGACAACAAGCAAGTTTTTTTAACCACTGGAAAAGGGTTTATCCGCTGGACTAAGTTATCCAGGCTTCGCTTAACCAGGCCCTGGTTTTAAGAGTACTTTCCTTTATAGTATTTTTCATTATCATCTTTTCTAGATTATATCCCTTCATCCGATGAGTACAGAGTTTGATGAAGAGAATGAGGATGATAAGTTGTGGCATTCCAAAGGAGCGAGGTAGGAAGTTGAACCTGGGCTGGTGTGAGTAAACCCAACTAAGAAATGGCAAGACAATACACTGCAGTGCACTTTTTATAAATTTTTTGTTTAACCCTATCTTACACGGGGGGGGGGGGGGGGAGAGGGCACAAAGTGCTGGCATTAATTTCAAAGATTAGTATCTTGGAAACGAACACTGCAACTGCAATGACAGTGAATTTTCATAAAATTTATTGAGGAATCCATTGGTGTGTCGATTAGTCTTATCGATTAAGCCATTGCCATAGCAACCACTTTTTCAAAACCTTCTTTTGGCAGTTTTAAGATCGAATTTCTCAAAATGCAATTTTCTTTCAAGTTTAACCATTTAAGTGCTTCATTTTTTTGTTTATTTTCTTTTTTTGTCAACTTTATTGGGAATCTTACTACATATACAATAATTAAATAAACAATTTTTGGAAAGGACAAAAAAGCAAGAGTATCAAAGGGAAGAGGTACAAACGGGACTAGTGGTCCCATGTTGGGTACCTTCCCTAACAGTTTAAAAACAATAAAAAAATAAAAGGTTCCTAAAAAATTTAAGTAAATAAATATCTAAAACTCTTAGAGATGCATGCAAGAGCTTTAGGCAACATAACAGAAATTTTAAAGCCCCGCATATTTTAGATTTTTAACTTAATTGTATATAATATATAAAAACCTCTTTGATGTAATGAAAATAGGACTCACAAGATAACTGAAAATGGGGTGTACTCGAAAGCCCTGTTAAGTTGCTATGGAAACAAATTTCTAGTGGGAGTACAGCAGTTGACAAGATAAAGGGTTGTTGTAACATCAGCTATCAATAAGTGACGACAATTGAGTGTACCCCCCTTAAATTCAGTATTAATGGAAAATAGATTAACTATTTTGAATCACCTTTATATGAACAAGTGTGTTATTACTTTTGTAAAGAAGGTCCGTTACATTTCCGTGTCTTTTTTTGCTGCAGATATCCAAGATTTCCTAGTAGCATGCAAAATGATCACACTGATCTTAGAGGCATCATCGAGCATAGCAAGCAGCTTCCAAAGCAGCAAAGGAGTGAGGCTAGCACCAGTGAAACAGATTCTGGAAGAATTGTGACTGATAAAGCTCACTCTTTTGGTGATTTAACTGATGACTCCCGTGAAGATTCAAGGAAAGAAAGGAGCTGGCTCAAGGAGAAGAACACGAGAGCTCGAACTGATTCAACAGTCAATGAGAAAAGAAATTCAAATGATAACCAACAGCAAAGGAATACCAGACAACAAAACAGGAAGAAGAATCTTGGTTCTAACCAGAAAAGAGATGCTAAAAGCAATAGGCAGCATCAGCTTGTAACACATAATGAGGGTGGGAATCGATATATTGGTACAGGTTTGCTTCCACTGCCATTATCGAGTCCATTTTCTTCTTCAGATTCTTCCCTATCACAGTCTTTACAACAGCTGCAGGAGATTCAAAGAGCCAAAGAAGCTCTTGTTAAAAATAACCCATTATTACCCCTGGCAGTTCAGTTCCTTGCAAACCAAACAGGAGCTTTGAATGCAAACCCGATGCAGTCTCTGCAGGAATCTGGAAGACACGAATTTGCTCAACCTTACCCTCTAGGTGAACATAGACGTCCAAACTCTGATGGTCCAATGAAGTCTCAAAGGTTCGATAGACCAGGAGGGCATGGTGCAAGAATTGGACCCAGAGGTCCGGAACCAGGACCCATGGATGGCCGAAGATCTGACGCAAGAGGAATGAGGCCAGGGCCAGGAATGGGTCGAAGAGGAGGAAGATTAGGGCCCATGGATGGATCAGGAATGGAACCAAATCGAAGGATACCAGGACTCATGGATGGGCAGCAGAGAGTCAACTCAAGACCAGCTGATGCTTCACAATTAGGATCAAATTCATTTGGAGGTCGAAGAATGGGGCAAGGTCCAATGAATGATCCGCATACAGGGCCACAACCTACAGTACCAGGTGCAATGGGTAATAGAGGAATGGGGCCAGGTCGAATGAATAGGCAAAGAATGGGACCAGGACCTATGGATGGACGCCGAATTGGTCCAGGACCTATGGAAAGTCAAAGAATGGGTCCAGGACCTATGGGTGGTCGAAGAATGGGTCCAGGACCTATGGATGGTCAAAGAGTTGGTCCAGGACCTATGGATGGTCAAATAATGGGTCCAGGACCTATGGATGGCCAAATAAAGGGTTCTGGACCTATGGATGGTCAAAGAATGGGCCCAGGACCTATGGGAGGTCAAAGAACTGGTCGAGGACCTATAGATGGTCAAAGAAAGGGTTCTGGACCTATGGATGGTCAAAGAATGGGTCCTGGACCTATGGATGGTCAAAGAATGGGTCCTGGACCTATGGATGGTCAAAGAGTGGGTCCTGGTTCTATGGATGGTCAAAGAATGAGTCCTGGACATATGGATGGTCAAAGAATGGGTCTAGGACCTATGGATGGTCGAAGAATTGGCCCAGGACCTACGGATCGTTCAAGAATGGCCCCAGTACCCAGGGAAAGAAACGAGTTTTGCCCAAAGAATGGACAAGTAGACACTGAAAAATCTTTGAACATGGTTTCTTGTGATGTACGTAGTTCCGATGTATCAGATACAAACAAAATGGAAAAGAACTTGGTTATAAAGGAGCATAGTGACTATGAAAAGAACAACGAGCAAACAGCTGAAAGTCAGCCTGTAAATATAGAAATGGAAGGTGACAACAAACTTCTGGCGAAAAATGTAAATGACGAAAGCCTTGGCAGTTTACAAAGTCGCAATACAGAAGTAAGTGCAACATTGAACAAAAAATGTGACATTAAAGCACAGGACGCAAGGAATAGCGAAATGATGACAGCTAGCACTTCCAAACTGACATCAGAAGAACCTGCATTAAAGCTAGGGAAACGAGGAAAAAACACTGATTCGTGTGCTGCAGAAGGTAGAATTATAGTTGCAACAAATCAGCACGGGGGAAAACGTCAAGTTGTGGCAAACCAGGAAGGTAGACCAGTCCCTGTTCCATCCAAACCTGAGAAATCTCTTGCTGATATCTTCTGGGAGAGTGAGATGCCGCCAAAGGGGTTCTGCTATCTTCAACTTGAAAAGGGATGTTGCATGAAAAGGGTATGCAGGTACAAGCACCTTTCTGAAAAAGAAGTTGCAGAGGTAAGTATGAGGAAAGACCATTCTCGTATTCTACTTTCATTATTATTTTTTGGCACACAGTTAGTTTTGGCTTATAGTGCAATTCATTTTAAATGAATCACACAGTGGTATAAATTTTCTCAAAGCTTATTGAGTTTCTTATCTGAAGAAGATGCTTGCATTTGAGTTTGACATAATCCGAACTAACTGTAGACCACTAATTAAAGAAAACAGTTTTCACTGAAGTTCTATCTGAAACTAGTTAATGTTTCTTTTTTCAGTCTTTTTTAGTTTTAACTCATACCGAGGGTTCATACCTTGCAAAAACTAAGAAGCAGATATGAACAAGACATTCGATGAAGAAATGTTAAAAGGACAGCAAGTCAAAAGAGAAAATGGCTTTCCTCCAGTGCATATTTTTTGCATTATGAAGTGAAGAACTTTGTAATTGGCCGTGAAGACAAACTTTTCAATCTGCGTCTAATGCTTCTGTTACTCTGTCAGTCTTGCAAACTGTGATCCCTTTGTTTCCTTAGTGCTTTTGCACATATCTGTTTTGTTACTTCTGTTTAGTTGTATTGGTTCCCCAGTTCCACAAATACAGTAGTGTCCAGTTTTACCATGGTCTTTAAAAATCTTTTAAATTCCTTGCACTTGTTTAAAAAAGAGTCCTTGAAAAAATCATTTGATTGCTTATTGCACGGCAAGAAAAGTAACTTGACAAGTTTTTGCAAAACTTTTAAAACTTCAAATTTTGTTGCTGCTGGAGGGCCTTGAAAGTCCTTAAACTACATCGTTGATAAGTTAAGATACCATTATCTTTTATCAACCTGGTGAAACTATGTACATGTATATATAGATATAAAAGCAAATGGGAAGTTTTTTTATCCTACAATTTTGTATGTATGTATGTACGTACGTATGTATGTTTGTATGCATGTATGTACGTATGTATATGTTTATAAATAGTGCATCTCTTGGGAGGAAAAGTATTTTGATGCATCCATTGTAGTCCCTGTCTCCAATACGCGTACGTAAAGTGTATTAACAAAGTTCTTGTTTTAGCAGTTTTGACCCTTTGTTTTTTTCCGAGCTCTGAACTGACCATATGGTGAGACAAATCACTTAAACAGCTTGATGAATATCTTGTTTTCAAACTCCTACAGTATCAAAGGATAAAGAACTTAAAGTTGTCAAATGTGTAAGTACATATACACAGGAGTCTTTCCAGTTTTAAGATTTGTAAACTCTTTCTTACTGTTGAAACCCACTACTGGTGTTCTTTTGCACCAGTGTAACAAAGTTCGTTTTTTGGTTGAAGTTGAAGTTAATCCGTAATCATTCATTTAAATTTTGTTTCTGTCTTCATTGTTCAGTTATAGTTTAAGTAGATTTTTTTGCCCTGAAATATAACTTTTAAAGCCCTGTTTTCATCGTACAATTTAACCTAGGTTAGTTTCTATCGTGTAAGCATTGCCAACCTGGTTTAACCCGGGTTAGGTTATCGTGTAAACACTGCTAACCCGGGCTAGTTTAGAAAAGTGTCGTGCAAACAGGGCTTATGTCTTGCGTGAATGAAGCAATTCAGTTGAAGCAAACTTTGCAGAAAATGTGTTTTTTATGTAACAGACACCCATAAAGCTGGGGTATTGGAAATTTAATTGGAAAATGACTGAAACTGGTGTCTTAAACCTGGTATATAAGAAGTGTTCCAAATGCATGAAATCTAATGTTAACATATGACTAGCATCGACAGTCAAAATTGGTGGCCCAAAACTATCACAGTATGAATATTACATATTTGAACTAAAGTTGATTATGAGCTTCGAAACTTCATGCTCACCATGAGATTTGGCAGTCAATTCATCAGACTAGAAGAATACCCCAAAAGGCTGTTAAACTATGAAGAATTTGCAGTCCCTAGGATTCCACGGTATCGATCGTTACCGATAACGTGTCGTCATCGGGCTGGAAAAATCACAAAAACGAAAGCCTGTTTCCCGCAAATAAAGTGAAAAAAGTGAAAACGCTATGACTTAGTAGCTCAGGTCGATGTTGATGAGCACATCAGGTTTTTCCCTCTTTTTACAATTACCAAAACATGTTTAATAATCGTATAAACACTCCCCAAGACATCGCCTCCTGCCGACCTTTTTGTTTCTATCCTGTGAAGCATTTAAACAGAATTTTGCAAAGCTTTCTTGGACGAATTACGTGAGCCAAGTTGGAGTTGGTCGCTCTCTTGAATCTGTTTAATACCTACAAAATTCGTTCCACAGCTTTTGCGAACTTTTTTAAATCGACAAAATTGCGAAATTTAAGTTCAAGTGATAGTGTATTCATGACATCTGTACTGAAAAAAAGAAATCTAAGCCTTGTCTTTAAAAACAATTCGGAAATGGGCGTTTACTAAAGATTTTAACTCAGAAACGGATAAAGAAGGCAATATCGTCAAGACTGCGTTTGTATTATCTTGCTACCGTGTATCCGTTGGAATTGATGGATTTAAAATCTTGTTTTAAAGAAGTAAATTTTAAATGGTTTATACAAGAAAATATGTTTCATTATCAGAATTGCTACCCATATCAATTTTTTGGAACTTCAAACAACTACCAACAGTTTCCCATGAATGAAAAATACGGAACCACAAAAACAGTTTCCCGTAGAACCTGAAATCCTAGCAAACTAGTGTGTAGCACTTTTCGCATGCCCTGATTGGTTCATCTGGCACGGTAAATCATAGGATATTTAATTCTTGACAAAATTATCAAAAGGCGGCTCGTTTTGCCATCGTCACGGAAGAGAAAATTCGTCAAATGAACAAAGAAGCTGCTAGTGCAAACACAAAGCCATCAATTAGATTAATACTACGACGACTAGCCTCCTCAGTGTCACCTTGCCGCTTCGCCTGTTGGTAGAATATTATTCTTTAGTACATACCAAACCAGTGAATGTGTTTTTCGCGGGCTCTGATTGGTTCCATATCTAGGAATATCCTGGGATATTCCTGACTCGCATGGCTACACGCGAAAGTGACGACATTGAGTCCTGGTTTCTGTAAAGTTTAAGCGAAGCTTAAATTTCAGAAATGAGAAAGCCATCTAAACAAAAAAAAACAAGCAACGAAATTTGGTTTCTAGGGTACAAAAGTTTTCATCTTCAAACATCATTTTATGTCTCAGCTTCACAAGAGATACAGAAATTGTAACGCTAACATGAAACAACTCTCAACTTCCGGTTTGTTTGTAAATTTCAAAATACGGCAACAAAAGTAGAAAGATTGTAGTTTTTTACTTCACTGATTCACTGGTTTTGTATATGCTAGTGTAATTACTCATCCCAGTGTCGGTGAAGAGCCCAGTCTATTCACCTTCACTACGATGAATAACTGCTCACTATTGACCTCCACTTCAGGGATAGTTGTTAACCATTTACAACTTGTAACTTGAGAATTTTTTAACAGTCCACGTGAGACGGCTGAAAGTGATGCCCCAACCAAGGAAGTGGCTCATTCATTGGCAAGGAAAGAACAGGCAGAAGGTGTGTTTTACCCTTTTTAGGTGTTTTATTGTGTTCCACCATACGGGTGCCTCAGAACTTTTGAATATATCTGTTATTAATTGTTTCTTTGCCTTTACTTATAGTTGACATCAAGAAAACAACTTATCGGAACAAATGTGAGGCAATTCGAAATCAATTGGCAAATGGAAATTTAGGTAAGTGGATTATGAAAAAATATTAATTGGTGGATTGTTCATTTTGCCTAAGCTACTCCGTTTTTGAAAACTCCTTGGTAATTTATTCAGCTGCAGGTGTTTGGGAGGACCAAATAAAAAATAACGATCTTTTGGTTGTGAAGTGACTCAATAAAAATACATTATTTAGTTGTTTGACCTGTTTTTGTACCATTGCCACTATCTTACCAATGTGGAATTGCCGTTTTTATTACAGTACAATGAGCGAAAAATTTTCAGTTTTTTCTTGTCTGCAAGGTAGAGCTCTCTAAGTTTTGTTTTGGTTTACTGGTTTACTGGGTTGCTTCTCTGGTTAAAGTGGGCACCCAAGGTGTTCAATCTATTACCAGGAGTCCTGAAGACTCGTAATATAAACCCACAAATAATTTTAGATCTGTTTTTATCTGTTGTTGGGGTTGACTCTCAGTGTTAGTTTTTTTTGGCGAGTTCTGCATATTGCTGATTTGTGTAACCGTGAAGTTGAAAACGTTTTGACTTCACTTATTTTCATTGAAAATAATTGAATTGTCTCTATGTGGAGATAAAAAGTGACTTCACGGATAGGGTTTTATTAGTGTGTGCGAGGTTAGCACAGTTGGTGTATAAAATCTGAGTACTGACCAGAAGGTCCAAGGTTTAAACACGGCCAGGTTGAACCTTCTTTGGCCATATCTTCCGTGGACAGGGGTGTGTCAAACCATTGGTTTAGTTTCGGCATTCTACCGTGGAACATTAAACAACCAACATATTTCTTGATGGGAAGACGCTAATGTTGGTGTTACGACTGTTAGAGAGGGCAGGTTTTGTCATTTTCTGTCGCATGTCAGCCCCGGTAAATAAAGTTGTCATTTCAAATATTACTGTTGTTATTTTGCAAATGTTAACAATGCTTACAATACAGTCTGGTTTTTTTATCATTATATTTATCACGTTTGAACTCAGGAACAAGACAATGACCGGTTAAGCTTATTTGTCTACGTTGTTCTTGTCTTTTGTAGCTGGAGCCATGCAGTTGATAGAAAGATTGGACCGAATGCAAGAGACTCCTGACCTAACGTTGATAGAACGGTGTCTCTCTCTATGCAGTCAGAAGACCTCTGATCAAGACACCAATGCACAGGTCTGTCTGATTTTACTTTGTTTAAATTTTTGTCTTTTTCGTAACTGGAACGTTGTTAAATTCTTAAACACAGTAGACCATTCGTTATTGGAGAAACTGCAAGGACTAGTCATTGTAAACAGCGAATTATATTGGTTCAGAGATTACCTGAGCAACCACACGCAAATGGTTTCTTATCAAAATCAGCTATCGGCAACATGTGCGTTGGTACTAGCGTCCATCAAGAGTCCATACTTGTCCCTTTGCTGTTTGTGCTGTTCATCTGAAACAATCTCCCGGATCCGTAAATTTGTTGCAACATCCTCTATGCTAATGATGCTGTACTATACTTCTCAGCTCAAGACATGCAACCATAGAACGTACACTGAACCATGATCTTGCTCAAATTAGCACAAAATCAAGTGTTCGATCACAAAGAAAAAACTGACAGGATTGGTCCTTTTCAGCAGATTCATAAATTAGCGTCGGAACTTATCGACTGCCATGCGCCTATAAACTGAAATACCTTGGTGTAATATTGGATGAAACACTGTCCTGGAAAGAACGCCCAAGATATGTCTCAAAGGCTGGAAAAAGAGTTAGTTTGCTGGGTAACCTTCATAAACACCTTACGAGTCATGCAGGAAATACCGTCTACAAAGCGCATCTCCTGCCAATAGTAACTATTATGAGACGGCCTTGCCTCAGTGTAACAAAGGAATAGCACATGCTTACTGACAATGTGGTGTTTTTGTTACCCTACCATTTTCTTTTCTGAACCAACCCTGACTATAAACAACGACTGGTCCCTTAATGTTTTAAGGTAAAATTTGCAGATATTGTAGTTAACAGCTGAAAATTGACATTTGTTGTTGTGTGTGTTCTTCTCCACGTAACAAAAATTGTATTCTGGAATGTAAATATTGTAAATGCTCCAGACAAACTACTAACTGACATCGCCTAGCAAATGTACAATTAATCCTTTTTTGGTATGCAAAATATCAGGTTGCAATGAAGGCCTTTAATCTGATCGGAAAAATCCGAGAGAAGCACAACAGGCATGACTTCACGACTCTCATTGAGTGCCTTTGCAATTCAGGGCAGTACATCACGTAAGTACCTTTTTGAATTCATTTGGATACGTAAGTACATATAGACATGAAATATTAATCTTTAAAAAGGCCCTTATGCTAACAAATACGTTTTCTTTGATAGTTCAAGTCCCTTAATGACCTCTCTTTGTTTTTGCATTGCCATTCCGTTCCATTATTAAACCAACAAGAAGCATACCTGTCTGCTTGGTGCAGAACCAATTAAATGAAACACTGTAATAATGCCTTTAAGTAACAGTGAATGTGACATGTCAAGCGCTGGTCAAAGAAAGTAGCAAAACCAACAACAATAAAATATGTGCAATACAAGTGAGAGATAAGTGTGGTTCTTCTCGTGTGTGATTCTCATAGCCACGGTGAAATAATTTTGAAGGTATTTTTTCCCTTCGAGGGGCAAATTCTGAACTATGGGCAGCTGTCATGAAAATGAGGCGATAATCATATTTTCATATAAGTTAAAAGCTAAAAGTTTGATAACAGACGAACTGCGCTCAATTCCCTAATGACGTTTTAGTCGAAAACGTATGGATTTTTTAAAAAATATTGTCAAACTCTTAGCCTTTTACTTATATTTTATCAATTTTAGCGACTGTTATGACAATCATATTTTCCTCCCTTGTTTTAGGGCTTACCAGAAACTTGGTGAAATGAAACAAAGTGGCCATTCGGCAACACTTGATGTTTTCATTAACCTGATCAAGTCTTCCAAAGATGATCCAAAATGGTAAAACATTCTCTTTCATGAAAATCATTTCTTGTTATTATTAAACATAGAACTTCCAAATGAAATTTAAGTTAGTTTCAACTTTTTGATAGTAGAATAAAGGTAGCTTGGCTTAGTAAAGTGTTTGCGATACTTCTTTAGTATGTTATGAACGATAATGTCACAGATTGCTTCTTATATTTTGCTGCTAACTCGTGGAACACTCTACCCCAACTGCCAATATTTCTCTTTCTTTTGAAGCTTTTGTAATCAATTACTTAG
The DNA here is from genome assembly GCA_027574985.1 of Umimayanthus nakama. Lineage (NCBI taxonomy): Eukaryota > Metazoa > Cnidaria > Anthozoa > Zoantharia > Parazoanthidae > Umimayanthus > Umimayanthus nakama. Next base: position 14,404 of record JAOBRG010295646.1, read on the forward strand.
TGAAAGTCGTATAGTCTCACCTTTCGGTCGGCATTCTCGTTACCAGACATAGCGTTTGTAGCCGATACTGCTACCACATAATAATCTGTACTTCGATGTTTTTAGCTTTAAAAATTTGATCAATCAACGAGGTGATTTTTTAAACAATTATGTTCCTTATTCCAATATATATTAGACTGTGTACCTGGAAGAGCCTTAGGTCAGTTGTAGTCTGGTACCACTGTATAAGTCTTATGTATACATCTTTCGTCATACAGTAAATGCAGAGTAAAGAAGTGAAATACAAAAACAGGGATATTACTTTGCGTCATACTTCGATATAATTTATGACTATTCAACTAATCTGCAGAAAATATGTAGCCCTTGTAACCAGCGGCGATGTTCTGTGTTCGATGTTCCAAAAATTCAAATGAAACTGTTGTGTCTCAGTAAGTTATTGGATAGATTGTTGGCGGTATGGTGCTCACAACACACAAATTTTGCATTTAAGTGCATCCAAATATTCTTATTTAGCTTTTTGTGATTTGAGTTTCACACTAAAACTTCAAGTATCTTGAAGTCCCAAGAGTTTGCTTCGGTAATGCTTACAACCCTGAATATTTGTAGTTCTCAATTAAAAAGTTTGCGGTGATTGCTGCTAGAGTACAGAAGTAAGGGCCGGTGTCATTGTGCAGATTGACTAACAAATTATTTGTTTCAAATTTTCAGGGCATTTGATTTACTGGATGAAATAAGGCGAACAGAGCTTTTCAAACCAGAGTACGTACAATTTTTGAAAACAAGAATTAAACAGTCCTGTTTGGGCTTTAAAGCCTTTTAACTTAACATTTACAATATGATTTAATCTATTTCAGAATTTGCAGTGAACTTATCCGTTTGGGAAGCACAAGCAAGACATCTGTTGTGAATGAAATGATGGACCTCCTTCAGGTTGGTTGAAGCTATTCAATTGTGTGCATGAAAACAGATCAAATGTTGTACCCGTTTTGCTGATGTTGGTGATCAGTGAACTTATCCTAGTATGAAAACAAGTAGCAGAGTCGTTGGAACTAACACTGTTCGGTTTCGTTTGTGTACTGTACGATAATGGGGTTATCACTGAATTTGGAGACATTTGGGATCAGTGGCCACTCCATTTAATTCGGCTATAGTCTAACTACAGTCATCAGCAGTAAACGTCGGTGGCGGTATTGAAGAAACTGAATGTCTTGGTAAACGGATAAATAAACTGCTTAAGAGCCGCTCTCTGTATTTTTCGAGAGTCCGGCGACACTCGCCAAAATATCAATTTTCTGATATTTTGCCCAAGTAACCTCTATGGTAAGTTATTTTCGAAAATAGCATTGAAAGGTTCAGCTGCGTTTTATTTTTTTCAAAATCGAGAAAAGTTGGGAAAACGCCATTTTGGTGTCCGAGTTCTTGT
>JAOBRG010295757.1:0-15823 GCA_027574985.1 Umimayanthus nakama
GCAACCGATCTTAAGCTAAATTGGATCACTGCTTCAAAGCAAAACTACAGACTTCTTCTTAGGGTCTTTAGATGGGCTTCTTGTCTAGATAGGCTTCTTTTTGAGATTACTTTTGCAAACTGAAGAGTCGAGCTGCTTTTCAAGATGAATACTGCAAACACTGAAATTGACGTCTATAAAACCACTGTACCAATTTTACAACCACGAATTAAAGGGGAGCAATATGTTAAGTCAATTTTAAGGCTCAATTACGTCATATTCGCAGATTTCTTGGTTGCAAATTATAAAAATGTAAGTTTGAATGATAGCGACACAGTATCGTAGTTGATAAAGCTTCACAAATAGTTTGAGAACTTTTGGAGAAAATTTGGGACAAAAACTGATGGTAGCGAGTTGTTAGTTTTGAAGGCATTTTTACTTATCTGGGTTTTGGGTAAGTTTTAAATTACTTTTCGGAGTTAATATTCAATGGACGAACGCCAGCTCGTATGCTATCCGAGGAGTAGCACTTTCTCGCTCAGGGGTAGTGTTTGTTGCGTTCTATTTACTTTTTCCCCCTTTTAAATGCCCTCTCTGGCTCCCCTAATTTTGACCAAAGTTTGACGTATTGGCCCCTTAAAAGTAAATTATAAAAAACACAAACATCATTACGTACTGTCTTGAAATTGAAGTAGCCCATTGGCTTTTTTGGAAATGGGCCACTGGGCTTTTTATGCTTTATGGTACTTGTATGAAGCTGTGTCAGAAACGGCAGTCACGTTCATTGTGCACTGAGCAGTTGTACATACTTTGTACACATTTATCTTTTTAGATAAGGTATTTACTATCTGGTACACGGCTTAATATAATAGTAATAATAATACTGCTACTACTAATAATAATATCAATAGTAAAAATTATTAATAACAACATAAATGACAACAATAACTATATTTAACGAGATTACAGCCGTCTGCTAGAATTCCTGTTTATCAAGTACAAGTGAAACACGCAGCTTTTTTGCGATATTTAGTAGCAGCTCTCCGTTTCGTTTTCGAAATTTATAGAAACACGTTCCTTTCATAATGTCAGCGAGCGCTATCTTAAGCATTTCCTAGAATTTGGTCCCTTTTTATGCAAACACAATGTTCTTATTTGAAAAGGTTCTTCTAAGAGAACAAGAGTTTTGAAGTTCCTACTTTTACTTCGGTAGTTCAAAGTATGGGCCGTCAGCTTGTCTCCTTATTCTATACAAAAATGAAGTCATGCCTCCTTTAAACAAAAATTTGGTAGCTCTAAAACGCGAAACGGAAATAGTGATCAAGTACATCTACCGTAAAGAAACAATTTCATAATAACACCATTTTTGGGTTTAGTCCCCTTGGAAGCCGAAATAATGCATAAATCCTCTCCACATTTTGAAAACAACAGCAATAATGGTTTCTGAATATGGTTTTCACGTCACTACAGTTGACTTTAAACGTCATAGCTGTTGTCAGACACCTTCAAATAGTTGAGTTAATTTTGAATTTTGGCAATTAACCATAGAACGTAAAATTAGTAAACTCAATTTTAAACGATTATACGCTTTTTAACAGGTGTAACCAGATTTATGTCAATTGAAATTATTGACTGCTTCTTCGTCAGGAAATCATTCAAAATGCCGACGATGCAGGAGCCAAAACAGTCAATTTTCTGCTGGATTCACGCGAAAAGCCTTATGGGACTTCCTCATTGTACACGGATGGCCTTAAGAAGTTCCAGGGTCCCGCTCTGTACGCTCAGAATGATGCGCTTTTCAATCAAAGAGACTGGGATGGAATCGAGAACTTGATGCAGAGCAACAAGAAGGAAGATCCGTTGAAGGTTGGAAGATTTGGGATTGGATTCAACTCAGTGTACCATGTCACAGGTTGGTACGCTCGATTGCGGGGCTTTTAAGAACACTCTATCCTCAAGGTGTGCCGCGAAATAGTTAGCTTGTCAGGTGTTTAGAATAGCTTGCCAAATCTAAGACAGTACTATCGTCAACTGAGCAACTAAGAAGCGCGCATGTAGCATTTGATAAACTTACAAAGACTTATCAACCAATCAGTCATAGTAGCTTGAAACGGTATTTTAACAGTATAAGGTTTGTTTAAGGTCTTATGGTCAAGCGGCTACAAAAGTGTGTTTGAGGATGCGTTGGATGTCTTATATCCCGAATTAGGAATGTGTTTTAAAAAACGTTAACCTCTTTAATTGAGCGGTATGTTTTTAAGACCTACCAACCAAGTTAAACATTTTCAACGCTTTGCACTTCTGAATTAGGACAACCTATTTTTTGTTTTCTGCTTTGGAGGGTATTTAGAAATCTTATGTTTGTTAGAAATGTTATCATATTTCGCCATAGTCCCAAAAGTTTCACCAAAATAGGTCAAAAGACTGTGAACCAAATTTCTTCTGGTTTTTCCTTCGCAGATTTACCAAGCATTGTCAGCGGGAAGTACATTGCGTTCCTTGATCCGCACGCAACTTACTTTAAACAGGGCGAAACTGGTCGGCGGTTTCAGTTAGATCCCTTCTTGCTTAGAGATTACAAAGATCAGTTTTCTCCTTTTGAAGGCGTGTTAGACTGCAAAATATCTTCCCGGTACTACAATGGAACTCTCTTTCGCTTTCCCCTCCGCAACCAACCATCGAAACTGTCAACAAAGCCTTATACTGCTGGAAGAGTTAGAGAGCTGTTCGATGCTTTCAAAGAAGAAGCGGCCCTTGTTCTTCTGTTTGTAAAGAATATCGAGAAGATATGCTTGTATGAGACTGACGAAACAGCAAGGAACAAGCTTGTTTTCACTGTACAAGTCAGCGATGAATGTGTAGAGGGCGTTAGAAAGAGCAGACAAGAATTTCTTCAAGAGGTTGAAAACACGTGTGATACAAACTGCAGTGATTGCGCAGTGATGAATATCGTGCTGAAGATAAGTGAATGGGATATTGATTTAGGAACAGCAGACCATGAATGGCTTATTTGTAACTGCATCAACACGGAGAACGAAAGGCTACAAGACCTCTCAGCGAAACTGAAGTTGCCTCCTTGGATGGGAGTTGCCAGACCAATAACGTCTTTCGGCAGTCCAGCTTTAGAAGAGTTTAACGGGCGCATATTTTGCTTCCTTCCGTTACCCCCAGACGTCTACACTGGTCTCCCAGTTCATGTAAATGGGGCCTTTGGTTTAACTGACAACCGTCGAGGACTGAAATGGCCTGGACCTGAGTGCCGTGACGATGCTGCCGAATGGAACGAACTGCTATTAGAGAACGTTGGGAGCATAGTCTATAAATCCTTATTGTTTTCTCTACAACAACTACTGCCAGACATTCCGAGTCCAAATGAAGCCAACTATTTCTACATGTCGTGGCCTGACTTAGATAGAGTTCAGAAACACTGGTTACCTATGTTGGAAGCCCTCTTCAAAAGCATTATCCACCAGCAAGTATTTTACACTAAAGCAAATGGAGGAGCCTGGATGGAACCTGCAAAAGTGCTGGTTGACCGATTACATCACTCTTCACCACCTGTGTCGAAGGAAGTTAGAAACGCTGTAGTGGCCTTACTTGAGACTGTGAACGAACCGGTGGTGTCATTACCAAATCATGTGCTGAAAATCATTGACGAATACATGCCTGGTTATACCAATGATGTAACTCCAATGACCATGCGCACATTGCTCAAGAAACACCACTGGGTTGAGAGTACAATGACCAGGGAAGACAAGCTTCTTTCATTGGAATATGTTTTGAGCGACAAGAACTACACAAGCTTAAATGGTGTTCCCCTTCTCCCTCTGGCCAACGGCACGTTTGTTGATTTCTGTCCACTAAACATATGCAACTCGACTCAGCTTGTGTTTGTTGCCTCCAAAGAACATCCCCAGTCGGTTCTCCCCAACATGGAAAGCAGATTCCTTGATGAGAGCATCGATATTCCACCAACTGTATTAAGTCATCTTCGCTCATTGGCAGTTTCGTCTCGAAATACCCCAAGCCATACCCAACTACTGAAGTTAACCTCCGAACTGATTCTCTCCTTGCTAAAAGAAGCTCTACCAAGGGAGTGGTTCAACGCAGCTGATCAAGTACGATGGTATCCAGGAACAAATAACCACCCTCCCGAGTCGTGGCCAGAGTCGATGTGGTTGTGGATGAAGTCGCAAAACCCAAAGCCAAGCCTCTCAGCCTTTGAAGACCTACCACTTGTTAAACACGTCTCTGGCAAAGCAAGGATGCTAGTCAAACTAAGAAGGAATAGCAAACTCATTAGGAAAGGTTACTATGGCTCTTCCTTGCCCGAAAACGTAGTCTCTCTTCTGACAAGAATGGGTTGCATCGTGATTACCCAAGTTCCATGGCTTCTGGACAATTATCCTCATCTCCAGGATTACATAGCCCCTCCAACCGCAAATGGTGTGCTTCAAGTTATGCAAGCGCTTGGCGGTTTCGCTGTGCTGGCGAAGATAAAGTCTTACTCTGTTCAAGTGAAGCGAGACTTGCGTTCCTTCCTTTTGAGCGAAACAGTAGAGCCTTCCAGGAAACATTTCCTTTCCCAACTAGCAATCTATGAAAGCATGGATAGTCACTCACTGATTGGGGCACAAGAAGATGGGAAACTAGCAAGCGTTTCTCCTTTATACCTGTTCTTACCAAGTGGTATCTCAATAAAGAATGCTCACAAAGTTTTATCGGGATCTGACAACGAAAATCAGCGGCTACTCAAGCAACTGAATGCCCCAATCATGTCACTTACAACCTTCCTACGAAATGAAGTCTTACAATACGTTGATGGTGGTTATTACTGTCATGATGATGTTCTCAAGCTCATGAAATGGGTTTTGATGAACTTTTCCAACTTTTGTCAAGAAGACCGTTTGTTTCCTGACGCTTTAAAGCATTTGAAATTTGTGGATGTAGAATCAAATAATTTACGAGCTCCTTGCGAGTTGTATGACCCGCGAGAAAGACTGTTAAAGCAACTGTTTGACGGAGAAACTGAACGGTTCCCGCAAGGGTTTTTTCGAGACGAAGAGTTCCTCATAACCTTGAAAAAGCTCGGAATGAAATCATTGTCGTCAGTAACTGCCACTGATATTGTCCAAACAGCATATAATCTGGGTAACTTCAGAGAGGAAGTGCGTATAAAGAAAACAGATGCAGTTCTGAAGATACTGGAACACAACAAAGCACTGCTTGATGCAAGAATTCGTGGAAATACATCTTTGGTAACCTATCTTGTCAATCTAAACTGGCTGACAAGAAGAAAATCCCCAACGGCATCGTATCCATCAAGGATGCCCTGGTTTACTGGACGGCAGGAATTGTACCGACCTGCAGAGATTGTACCTTTGACCCATTCAAACCTTGTTGGTGCCTCTATGCCAGTGCTACCGATGGCTCTGCAGTCTTCCAACTCTAAGTTAGGCAGAAGGTTTGGATGGACCAACCCACCCATTGACAATGTGCTGCAGCAGCTGACTTCAATTCGTAGATGCGTTCCGACAGATAAAAGCAACATTGCACCTATAAAGAAGATGGTCAAAGAAATTTACGATTTTCTTTCAAGTAAAGTTTCTGTTATCCAGGGGAATCAAGACATCCAAACGAGGCTGTTAACAGAGCCTTTTGTCTTCGTTGACAATTGCTTTGTTGATGGGAAAAAGGTGTCCTTCAAGTGGAAGAGTAACGGAGCACCATACTTGTACAGTGTACCTGAATGGGCAGGGAAGTACAGTTATTTGCTCAAGCTGTTTGGTGTTAAGAATCAATTCTGCACTGAAGATTTCATCCAAGCCTTGTTGAAGATGGAAGCAGGAAAAGAGCAAGCTCCTTTGAATCAAGAAGAGTTCAAGGTCGCCAAGACTTTCATCTGTGCGTTGACAGATGCAAATGAAAGTAAGCTGCGTCCTTATGATAGTCGTATTCCCCTTCTGGATGAGAAACGAGTACTTCAACCAGCGCAAGAGCTTGTTATTAACAACACTCCGTGGGTTAAAGCAGACGCGAACATGAAGTTCGTAAACCCAGAGATTCCTGTTAACATAGCGTACAAACTTGGTGCAAAAGCCTTGCTCGATAGGAAGTTAGAAAGACGCTCAAACCCAAATTGGCGCCCCTATGGACAAGTAGAAGACCTTACGGACCGGTTGAAAGGCATTTTAAAAGCCTACCCATGCGACGTTGGAATTTTCAAGGAACTAGTCCAGAACGCCGATGACGCTAAAGCAACGGAAATTCATTTTGTCTATGACACTCGCCATCTACCTACAAAATACATTTTCCAAAGTGAGGGAAAGTGGAAAGAGTTGCAGGGTCCTGCTTTGTGCGTTTACAACAACCGGCCTTTTGAGCAGAAGGACGTTGAAGGTCTTCGAAGTCTTGGGGTCGGCAGTAAAATTGATGACCCGGAGAAAATTGGTCAGTACGGAATTGGTTTCAATGCTGTTTACCACTTGACAGACTGTCCTTCGTTTCTATCAGACTGTGACACATTTGGAATTCTGGATCCGCAAGTTCGCTATGCCCCAGGAGCAACTCAGCAAGCACCAGGCGCTTTGTTTGAACACATAGATGAGGATTTCTACAATGACTGCAAAGATGTCATGAAAGGATTTCATCTATCAGATGAGCTTCCCCTCAAAGGAGCTACATTGTTCCGGTTTCCTCTTAGAAACCGTTTGATGGCAAAGAACTCTGATATTTCCAAAGTGGTATCAGTGGAAGCAATCGAGCGTTTACTAAACGTTTTTCAAGAAGAAGCAAGATCCATTCTTCTCTTTCTCAACCATATCAACAAGATAACAATATCTTATCTCAGAGAGGATAAATTGGACGTCAATTACATGGTGTACACTCAGTTGTCAAGTGCGAGCCAACAGAAACGGGAAGAGCTAGTTAACCACATCAAAAGATCAAGAGGTGTCTCCACAAAAGACGTACAGTGCTTTGAGGTGACTTATGCAACCGTCATAAGTGACTCCAGAAAATTGAAAGAAGAATGGCTGATACACCAGAGAATTGGATACGACCAGTCCGGAGAGGTATTTGATATACCTGCCGGAAAAGAGGGTGGTCTGCTCCCACGTGCTGGTGTCGCTGCAAACGTGTCTGGGCGATACAAAAGGTCGACATACCAAGCATTTTGTTTCCTACCTTTGCCAGTTGAAACAAATCTTCCTGTACATGTTAATGGCCATTTCATCCTCGATTCTGCTCGAAGAAATCTCTGGCAAGATAAAGGTAATGAAGGATTCAGAAGTGTATGGAACCACTTCATAAAGACAAAGGTTTTAGCTCCAGCCTATGTATCCCTACTTGTGGCGGCTAGAAACTACATTCCAATGCAAGAGCAGTCTGTTCTACCAAGATTAGGTTGGTACTTGAATTTGTTTCCATCAGTCAATCGAGTGAAGTCTGACTGGAAAGAGCTCGCAGTTTGTGTGTATCAGCTGATTTCAAGTCAAGACACGCCTCTGCTCCCTCGCATCACAAATAATCTAGCATCCAACATGTCGTATCGCTACAGATGTACCTGGCTCCGTATTTCAAACGGATATTTTGATGATCCTGAATGGTTTGATACAAGTCTCAGCAAGGTGATCTCAAGCATCGGTTTTCCATTGGTAGATGCTTTCTCTCTTCACAGCAATTTTGAGGCAGCTGGGGTGTCAGTAAATCAAGCATGTCCGAACGATCTCATTCCTTTCTTAAAGGGGCACAGTTCTAAGATCTTACTACGCACGCCTGGCCACGTATCCTGCCCTGTTACAGAATCGACAGTTGCAAGCATTAACAATGTTAAATTGTTGTTGAATTATTGTCTTCAAAGTCCAACATGCTGCATGCAGATTGAAGGACTTCCATTGCTGGTTACTAAAGATGGGATGCTTCGATCGTTTTCGTCTTCCAACCCGGTGTTTCTGACAGCATTTTCGGATCTAGTGCCTTTAAGGAAGGATCTATTTGTACACTACGAATTTTTTGAGGTACTGTTCAAAAACAAAATCCCTGAAGACTTGATAGAAGCTAACGTTTTCAAGCCGTTTGATGCCTTAAACCTTAACGTGCTTCTTCCTCACGTCCTCCCATTACAATGGAGAAACACAGCATGTGTCCGTTGGAACCCTGACCAAGTTGATGTCCCAAATCGTCACTGGATGAGGCGCCTATGGAATTTTCTTGCAACGATAGATATCGACGGAAATGTATCTGCTAAATGTCTTGGTGCTTTAGAGGAGTGGCCAATATTTCCAACGGCTGGACGAAAACTGGTTTCAAGGTCTATTTCAAAGTTTGTCTTCGACCTGACCGTTTACAAAGCATGGTCGCCGAGTCAAAGGAACGTCGCGGTTGTGCTAAGAAAGCTGCAATGTCCTCGGATAGCTATGGAATTGTTTGATGAAACTATCAGAGCGAAAGTAGCCGAACTGATCAGCAATTACGTGGCTCACCCAAACTCCCCAAGCGATGTGCTATCTGTCCTAAAGGAGACAATGAACAAAGAGAGCATCGCTGGCAAGTTGACTGAGGAAGAGGTGTTGAAACTGTTGCAGTTTTTCCAAGAAGATGAAGAAACTTTGAACCAGCACAGTCTCGACATTCCAACTCTAAGGAGGCTCCCCTTTTACAAGACCTTTGGTGGAAGATTTGTTAGTCTTGAGGACTACAAAACTCTCTACGTTCTGCCTGAAAGTTTACCTCTTGATGACCTTGTCCCGTTAATGGTGAAGAAGAAATGCATGGTCCTTGAACAATGCCATAAGCTTCATTTGCTGTACACGTACATTGGTGTCACTAAGAAAACAGCCGTGGAGTTCTATACGTCGTTCATCTTTCCATTGTTCAAGCAGCTCGAGCAGCCAACGAGAATGAAACTCCTTTTGTTTTTGAGAGATGGAATGATTCCATATGTCAGTTGGAGTGAGAAAAATGTGCTTGTGAACAAACTTCGAACATTACCAATTATTGCTGATAAAGAAGGTGTCCTCAGACCTGCGTCAAATTTCTACAATCCCAACAGCACAGTTTACCAAGTATTTGTTCCTGGCAAACTACTGCTTCCAGCAGAATTCAGTTGTGACGACTGGATCCAGTTTCTACAAGAGATTGGCCTTAACACCGAAGTCACAACTGTCGAGTTTGAAGAGTTCGCAGAGATAGTTGCCGTTGCTGCACCCTCATCTGAGTCGACACAAGTGTACATCAATGCTTCACAGCTTCTTGTTAATCATCTCATGAATACTGAAAGCCCAGAATTTCGTGAGCAAAACTTCTTGAAGCGAATTTCAGAGATCAAGTTTGTTCCATCTGAACGCCCCGACGAATCACTTCTGAAGTTCCAATTACAGCCTCAGTGTGCAGATTCACAGCCTCTGCCCTTCATACAATTCCGTGGTTCTATTTCCAGTAACAGTCAACGCTTAGTCTGGACATGTTGTGACCTACTTCCTTCTTGGGCAATGCCAAGTGGAAAAAACGAAACTTTCATTTTGGACTGCCTTGGTGTTTACAGAGACCCTCCCTTGGATAAAGTTCTGGATCATCTTTTGAACTTGACTACTACTCTGAGCAGCTCAACAGAGAAAGAATTGCCTGACAGCCAGCGTAAGTTGTTAGAGGAAATCGCAATGGAAATTTATGTATTCCTATTGCAAGCATGCAAGTGTGCCTCCAAACGTTGGCAAGGCGGTTGCACGGATTCCTGCAGAGGAGTTGAGCAAAGGCTCAGGAACTGTCCATGCTTTCTAATTGAGCATGGCCATGTGTTCGTTCAAGCAAAACAGCTAGTGTTTGACCTACAAAAAGAAATTGCCCCTTATCTCTACAAAGTGCCGCGCGAATATGGCGTCTTAGACCACATTTTAAAGAAGCTTGGCGCCAGCGAAGTCCCGCAACCTAGCCAATACGCTTTTGTCTTACAGAGAATAAGAAGTTTCTGCAAAGATAATAAAATGGAGCCAAATTCAGAAGAGAAGGCCAAGAGTGCTGTTGTCGGTTTGTTTTTGTCTTTATGGAAGTTACTTGAGAACGGACAATCAAAATACACCGAAAAGAATCCTATTGACAGTGACCAGTTGCTGAAACATGTACAAGAAAGCCTTTCAACAGTAGAAACGCTTTATCTTCCGAATGTTGATAGCTGTCTCAAGCGTTCGACGGAACTCGTCCATTTCGATTGCTCAAATTACATGAACAGAATCGACAACAGCAGCTTCTCCATTTTACTTACACCAAGTCAATGTGGACTAAAGATTGGGCTGGATGAACGTCTGTTGAGTCTGCTTCCGGAGAGATTGTCAGTACCACCTCTTCGATCCCTTGTATTCGAAGAAATTCATCCGGATTCTCAAAATGATGTCTGTATTGCTGAACAGGATACTAATGGTTGTCCAGTCACTGAGTCGTATCGCACCTTGTTAAAATCACCAAGGTTCAAGGAAGGCCTCCTGAGAATTTTTCAGCACGAGAATCAGGGAAAAGTGCCACAACGATTCCAAACAAAAGTGAAACAGCTCCAGACTAACTTGCAAATAGTTTGCTTAAGGTCGCTTCATACACACCTTGTGAATAAAAAAGACGGAGTGGAAATTCACAACAGTACCAAACAGAGCGACTTATTTGTAAACCAAGATCACAGTACCGAAGAAATGCATTTGTACATCAGACATGGGGCCAAGAAAGAAGACTTAAACATACAGCTTTGCCGAAAAATCCAATTTCTTATTGGTCATCGTTTGAAAGAGGAAACGCTGCTAATGGCTGTTCTCTCCCGCCAACACCCAGAGGAGATAGAAGGCGTCCTGGACAACGCTGGTGTAACATCTGTTACGACAGATACACAGACAGTAAAGCTTGGAACAGAGATTCCGGTTTGTTTTCAGATCCATCTGCAACAAGATGCTACATTTTTCTTCCGAAAAGACGAAAAAGTCGGGTACCTAAGAGAAGAGAAACGAAAACATCAAGATGAAAGTGTCAACCAAGAAAGTGAGAGCGATGTTTCAGTTTGTGACGAAGGTAGTGATGATGCTGTCAGTGATGATGATGTTGCTGATGATCAAGATGAAGAAGGGAAAGAAGATGAAAACGAAGATGAAGCTGAGAATGATACTGATGATTTTTATTCTGTTGATGAAGATGAGGAAGAAGAAGAAATAGAAAGTGAAGATAGAACATTTGATAACGATATTGACGTTGATGATGAAAAGTACGACTACGATGAAGAAAAAAGAAAAGGTGTCTACAAGGAAAACAAAAACGATTTGAAAGAAGTAGATGGAGACAAAGTTGCCAGATCTGTTTACGTGTTTGCAAGGATCATCAACCGATTAGAAGATTCAAATTGTGACACCAACCGTTACCTTGCCAGGTATCGTGTTGACATCGGCGAGCAAGAGTTTCTAGAAGTGGGTGTTCTCGATCTCTACAAATTTGTTCCTCCGTCCTCCCCAGGCGACGTACAGCAAACTGTAAGCGAAGGGGCATCATCAAATGAGGATGAAAGTGAAACAACGGAAATTATAATTCGTGGTATCAAGCAAGAGCTCAGGGAGATATGGAGTCTTCCTGATGATGAGAGGAAGAAGGCCATTCGCAGACTTTATCTTCGGTGGCACCCAGACAGAAACCCAAGCAACATTGGCCAAGCGACAGCTGTCACGCAGTTCATTGAAGGTGAGATCAGGAGACTTAGCACGACAAGTCGCGAAATTCCAGACTTCAAAGGCTGGTCCCAAGAAGCAAGGCGGCAACAACAAAGTTTCGAAAACTATCGGCGGTGTTATCCATCCAATCATTCTTCAAGAAACACTTCCAGCACAGGAACATTCGACGACTTATTTAGGCCAGTACACAGTAGCAGTTATCTCAATCCCGACGCTAAAGAAGCAAGACGATGGATCAAGCAAGCCAGAGAAGACTTACGAGCTGCAGAGCTCTGTCTGTCAGCAGGACGCCCTTTGTTCTACATGACCTGCTTCCAGAGTCAACAAGTGGTCGAAAAAGCGCTCAAAGCAGCGCTGTACAGCACCTGCGGTGTGGCGGATGAACAGCTCAAGAGCCACGATGTAATATCACTGGCCTCGGCAGTCCAACAACTTCGTGGGTGTCCGCCCGATGTTTATCGCTTTGCCGTCACGGTCAGAAACTATTACATCCCTACTCGGTACCCCAACCAGCACCCTCGACCTGCTGTTCCTGCGGATGTGTACCAAATGGGTGACGCAAATGCTACCTTGCAGGCAGCTCAAACTGTCCTGGAGATGTTGCAAAGTTTTATTGGCATTCCTGTTTAACATGTACAGTTGCAGTTACAAACTCGAAACTGGTCAGATTATACATTATTAATATGGAGTTGTCTTTAGAAAAATGCTGCTTCCAAACGCGGACCAGACATACTCAGTTGAAGTTTTAGTGAAAATGCAAACTAACAAGGTGCACTTAGTTAAAGTTTAACAAACGAATCGAAAACTCGCTAAAAATTTCCAAATGAGATTTTAGCAGCGATTAGATATGTTCAATTGCAGCGTTAGTGAAAAACTGGCATGATATACTCATTCAAAGTTCAGTTGCTAGAGACAACAAATTAAAGTTGTAACTAGGATGGTCAAGCATGTATTATAGTTAAAGTGTTTAAAAAGTGTCACGCTTTTCGACATTATACTTGCATCGAAACAAAAAATGCACTTAAAATAGATGTACAGTAGTTTGAAAAGTGCAAAACGAACTACAAAAAGTTGGATGCGAGACGAAATAGATATAAGTGGTAGAAGCAAGAAATTTCTGATATATAGTGATCATTTCTTAGAAAGAAAAGAGTGCCAACGGCATTTTAAAACTTAAAAGTATTGTACAAAGAACACTTTTTGAAACGGCAAGTTGAGATATATTATAGTTAAAGTTTTAAAAAGTGTCACGCTTTTCGACCTTATACTTGCATCGAAACAAAAAATGCACTTAAAATAGATGTACAGTAGTTTGAAAAGTGCAAAACAAACTACAAAAATGTCGGATTTGCTCTTTGTTTGCGAGACGAAATAGATATAAGTGGTAGAAGCAAGAAATTTGTGATATATAGTGATCATTTCTTAGAAAGAAAAGAGTGCCAACGGCATATTATTACTTAAAAGTGTTGTACAAAGAACACTTTTTGAAACGGCAAGTTGAGAATTTCCGTTATGTTCCCGTTTTCAGTTTAGTTATGTTCAAAACAACGATTATGTAGTGGAAAGTTTCTACGCAAAAAAAACCAGCACAGTTATAATCTTGTGTGTGTTTTTCGAAGCTCGATACATGCAAGGCTGTACTGAGAAACTAAGCAAGCCACGAAAACACAAGAATGAAAATTTCGCATTATTTGCTTGGGTACGTGCTGTTCGCTTTCCTTGTAAAAACAAAACAGAACATGAAATAAGTCGCAATTAAAGATTAAGGATGAATTTATATCTTGTCTCCTTTGTTAATTTTCTCAACCTTATCCTCTGTCATAACCTCGTCCCCAGGGCTATCCTGGTATTTTTGAAAATTGCCATTGCTCCACAGAATACTCGCGTGTCTCCAGGAATCTTTGATGATCTATTTAATCAAAACGGCGACAAGGTCAGCGGTCTCTTTGGAGAGTGGTTTCAGTCGGATTCACTGACCTTACTGTCAGGTTGAACTATTACTACTAAGATATTACTCTGATGATTATCTGGAGATAGACAATATGATGAGATGAGCTTGAAGCAGGACTTAGGTGCCACTCGATAATATTCATACAGTTTGACCGCCAATTCAAAGAAATATTCATTCCCTTTGGAGTGCCTTACTATGAAATCAAGTCCCCGTAAATTGGAACCATTTTCTTTTTCCCTTGGGACTCGAATTAACGGGGTCCCCTCCCCCTCCTTAGCCCCTTCCCTTCGGACCGTTAATTCTTTGGTGCATCCATATAGCAAACGTCCAAACGTGTAAGGGTTTGGATCAAGAGCAAATGGTTTTTAGCCCTATTGTTCTTAGACCCCACCAAAGAAGCAACAATACCTACGTTTTTTAAAAGAGACAGTTTTTTTGTGTTCTTTCGTTTTTGTGTATCCCAAGGGAACCTCCTCACGGATTAAAATTAGGTTTTAAATCTTTTTCTTAAACCTCCCCTTAAGAGTAACAATGTCGTTTTTTTCTAACTAAGATCAATTGAGACCGTTCCTTGTGTGTTTCTAAATAATTATCCATCCCAAGGCACTCTTCGAACGTCTTAGGCTCGTATTTGGTGCAACTTTGTCTGAAATCGTTTGTTCTCATACCACTCTCTTTGGAGCAGCAGTTCCTACGTTCTCTTGAATTAATTTCAATTGTGACCTTTTGTTTTAATTCTCAGCATCTCAACCCAACAAATGGTGCATGGTGAAAAACGAACTGCGAATTCAGTGCAGTATGGAGGTACTAGAGAACTCCGTGTAGTTTGGAGGTACTAGAGAATACAGTGTAGTTTGGAGGTGCTATAGAATTCAGTGTAGTTTGGAGGGATCAAAGATTTCAGGGTATGTTTGAGGAACTAGAGAATTCAGCGTAGTTTCGGAGGGTTTGTGATTTCAGAGTAGTTTGGAGAATCAGAGAGTTCAATGTAGCTTACAGGGATCGAAGATTTCAGTCCATGTTTGGAGGATCAGAGAATTCAATGTGGTTTTGGTGATATCAGAGAGCTCATTGTAGTTTAGTGGGACCAGATATTTTATTACAGCTTCTAGAAAAAGTCATTTTTGTGATTTTTGACAATCACCACTGAGTCGTTTATATCCAAACATTATTGTTTCTAACTGAACATGCATTTGAACTCACTTTCTTTAGTATTTTTAAAAGTATCGTTTTATTCAAGTTCATAATAGCAGCACAAACTCAGTAGTTAAATTTTTACAGCATTTTTATTGGTGGCGGTTATAGATAATAATGTGGAAGTCCTTTACAAAGACGTTATGGCCCACAGGTCTGTTTCGTATGTTAACACAAGAACAGATCATTCGTTCATTTAACCAACTGTTCAAAGGAAACTCGTCGCTTCTTTAATCGATTAACAACTCGCCACACTTCGAGGAGCTCTCTTTTGCAGTCTTCCCCTGCCGTGGCACAAAGATCGCTCAGTGCTTGTTTAATCTGAGAAGAGTGAACGAGAATTGATGAACTGTTCTACTACAATACAATACTTACTGGTACTTCCCAGTCTGTCCACTAGAAGTGAACATTTCTCTATAAAAACAATCAGTTTCCTCCCCCGAAGGAAAAACCCTGGCTACGCCGTACGCCCCTGGAAAGGCAATATTTTTGCGGCCATTTCAAGATGGCGGACGCTTACAGACGGAGTGGAAGAATTTGTAAAAAAAAAGGTTTCAGAGCCCATAAAGGGCATAAAAAAAATTTGCACACGCAACATTGTGAAAAAAAAATTTGCAAAGCAAAACTTCAAAGAAAAAAAATTGCGCGGCAATATATGTAACCAAGTTCATGACTTTAAATTTATGCAGAAACAACAAAATAGAACGCGTGTGATGAGTGCAAACATGTACACTGTTTTATAGTGTATGTCAGTACTGTTTTTGCGTGTGATTATAATATGCTTAAAACTAAACAGCCTGTAATTATTCAGTTGCACCCACAACATATATCAATATGTCATTGTGATCGTACAATCTATACTGTTTGAATAGGTTTTAAGAGCCGCTCTCTGTATTTTTCGAGAGTCCGGCGACACTCGCCAAAATATCAATTTTCTGATATTTTGCCCAAATAACCTCTATGGTAAGTTATTTTCGAAAATAGCATTCAAAGGTTCAGCTGC
>JAOBRG010295868.1:0-13065 GCA_027574985.1 Umimayanthus nakama
GTGAATTCTAAAATGAAACCCTATAAAAATTTGATCTATAAAACACCCCCATGGGCCCCACGCCCCATTTAGATATTGGAGTGTGAGGTTCTGACAGACGTTCGTATTTTATACCCAAAAAATCCAAACTTCAGAAATTGTGTACCAAAAAATTCCCTACATTTTCAGCTTGTAAACTCAAAAAACTCCCACAACAATAGAAAATTGTGCTTCAAAAATCTGTTATTGTTGATTTGAGCTGATAAAAAACTTGTACATTACCCAAAAAAATGCCAGCTGTATTCCCCCAAAATTCCATATCTTTCATAGACCCAAAAAAATCCTTTTCAGACAGCCCCCCTCCTCCACCATCAGTAAAACATGTTAGTTGGGCCCCTGGGAAAGTGCTGTTTGGCATGGTATCAATAGGTATCAATCTCTGACAAGGGGATTTACGTATTTGCTATGATATTGTACAAAAGACTGATAAATTTTATTCAAGCAATGTTAGAAAAGTTAAACTTACAATAAGGCAGACTTGATTTATAGTTTTTAAACACTTCATTTTCAATTTTTTTTTGATTATCTGAATCAATATGCAGTCAAATTTCGTAATTTTTAACAAAGCATATTTCAATTAACCAACTGTTATCACTGTCAGATTGTGATGGAATACTGTGGTGCAGGATCAGTCTCTGACATCATGAAGATAAGAAACAAAACAGTAAGTAATGTTAGTAGCTTGGCTCATTGTTTTCTCAAAGGCAGTGCAATAATGTCATCTGCTTTCACATACCTGCCAAAATTGGAACAACCTTATACAGCAAATATTCCTGTTTTGATAGCATTAACCCTCAAACAACCTGGGACTGGTTGTTCAAAGCCCGATTAGTGCTAATCCTGGGTTAACTCTATAGGTTTTGTTAAGAGTTATTCCAAGATTAGTACTAATCGGGCTTTGAACAACCCGGCCCAGGGGGTCAAATTGACCCCTCATGGATAAGTTTCTTCAGCCTAAAATTTGAAACTTTCAAGCATTTAAAATGAAACTTTCAGTACCTCTTGTCTGATAATGAGTGCATTTTTTTGTTAATTGGATGATGCCACTGCTTATAGTTTATGCAAAATTAATTCAGCAATTAAAGTTCAAAATGAAAAATTATTGTAAATTTTTGAGAAAATTTGTTCTAGTTTCTTCTTTTAGACTCTATTCTCAGTTATTTTCCAAATCAGACTGCAAACACATGTTTTCTACTAATTTCAGTAAAACTTGCTGAAGTTTTGTACAAAATTAAAGTTTTAAAAAATCCAACTTGTGGACATGATGTGAAATGACTGCTGCCATAGCAACAGTTCTTAACTGAAAATTGACCAAAGAAAGTAATTTCTATAGTTAACCCAAGGCTGCCAACATGCCAAAGATTGATCTAATATGTGCAACCATTTGGAAAATCTATGGAGGGGGGAGGTGTCCAAATACCCCCCTTGGGTTATTTGTTACAGTAAACATCTTGTTTGTCCAAGGGTTAATGTTTGAGGCATGACTGCCAAGCTGAGAAAAATTCTTTATTGATCGGATTGTAATGATTGCTCATGAATTTTGATACAGAGTAAGATGGTGGGGGGGGGAGGGGGGGGGGAGTAGGCCCAGTGAATGGAAACTTGACTAAAATTGTAGAATGATTGCCATATTCTTTGGGATTGGATATTACTTATTGCTAAAGAAAAGTTCCTATTGATTAACTGTGCACAGAAGCCATCATTGGTCATAAAAGCTACTATCCATCCAGGGAATGATTAAAAGTGTCAAATCCATATACCTATTATGATGTTCGGCCCCACCCCACTTTTCTTCTTCTCTTTTAGTAATGTTATACTGGACAGTTGATTAAAAACCTTGAAATATTTTGTCTTCAGCTCACAGAAGAGGAAATTGCTTGCATTTTAAAATACACACTGAAGGGACTGGAATACCTGCATCTGAGAAGAAAAATACACAGGTTGGTGAGAAACATTAGCAAACATCTAGTCCATGAAGCTAAGGCCTTGTCATTGTGGTCCACCACCTCCTCCCCTATGTACTCCTGTTATTAGCATAAGCTACTCAAGGAGTTAAACATGGTGACAAGCCTTGTAATAGCCGTGTCACACTACTGCGTATCGTACATCGTATGCCATTGTTTGAACATATGCTGGCATATGCTGAAGGTACGTTAGACATAGATTGCATTCATTTCAAGCCTGGTCGCATTCAGTGGCATTTGCTGGTATACCATGGGTGGACTATCTTTTTTTAAACATGCTTAAAAATGTTGTGCGTATTCAGACATATGGTTTATTCACTAAGCAAATGCTGGGCGTACACTGAAAATGCAAGAGCTTCGCTAGAGGAACGTTACTCATATTTGGTAAAGTACGCTGGCTTTATGCAGTAAGCGATATGCTACTTATAGCATTACTCATAGGTTTCACAACTGTAAGTATATGAACAGATCTGTATTTTCCAAATGGCACATCGAGTGTATGAAAATCAGTTTTTGAATTTCATACCCAACTTATATGTTTTTCTCATGCGCAATAGTGTGACAGGGCCTTAGGGGACCCAAAGTCCTATTGCTTCGCCTCCAGTCAGCAAACACTATTGCAAATGTCATAAATAAATCATGCTTTAATAATGCAAGTGCTAGTCAGATTAGTAATAATACAAAACTGTACAAATTTATAATTTTCAATAAAACCTTTATCATCATTCTAGACTAACTAGCTATAAAAACAGCACTATCTGGTTTAATTGTGCACAAAACAAAGCGATTTATAAGAGATGTACAATATGTAACTTGTGATGTGAAAACAACAGGGCACTGCAGTGCAGAAAGAAAGCATACTGAAGAAAACAACAGGGTGAAGTGTCCTTTCTATTGGCAAACTTTTAAATAGCTTGAGACAAGGCACTGACCTAAAATTAAATCAATCTTGTTCTTTGTACAAAAAAAGCCTTTTGATGATCTAGTGAGCTGCCATCTGAACTGGTTTACTATCTGATGCGTTTCATCTGATAGTCAAGACTTCGCTGATAAGGGATTTACTTGTATCTGATTTTTCAAGGTTTACATTTTTAATCATTATTTTTAAACCCATTTAAACAAGTACCTGTACAAGTTTAAACAATGAAGACCTCTGCAATTAACAAGGTAAAAACCAAAAGGCAATTGCAAACGACTATGTACATTGGTTGGATAACATACTAATAAACAAAATTAATTTCACTGAGTTGGTACTTTTATTCAAGATGGTGGATAAGCAAAGACGAGGAAGACTTTTACATGTAATAGCTTGCTTAAATTTTAGGTGTTTCAAACCATCAAAAATGGTTCATTTGGGGGCTGTCAAACAATATGGAAGGAACAACTGGTGAACCTAATGTTGTCAAAATAATTAAACTACCTCTTGAATTCTCTCTGTTTTAATGCATGAGTCGGTTGAATGAGTTTCTAGTTTTCTAAAAAAATATAAATAAATGAGACTGGCATCTAACAACTATTCTTGATGTCATGCTGATATTAACTTTCCTTGTTCTTTGTGTTTAGGGATATTAAAGCTGGAAATATTCTATTAAACACTGAGGGTTATGCAAAACTTGCAGACTTTGGAGTTGCAGGGCAACTCACTGTAAGTAGGAAGTTACAACACCTTCAGTTGCAAATGAGAATTGAGTGCACAGTGGATTGGTAACCTTAGCTTTAACTCATGCTTCATGTTTTCAACAAGATTTGTTTTAGCTCCAATGATACAAGGTTAAATCAGGGGCGAATCTATGACTTTCAAGAGGGGAACACCATGAGCCCTGAAAGTGCTAGTTTAATTGTAAGGGGGTTGGGGGCATGCTTCCCAGAACTTTTTGAAAATTTGAGTCTTCAAAATGGCCATTTCCAACATTTTGAGACAGTTTTATCCACCTCTCCGCTTTGCAGCTTGGTAGAATTTGTTCCACTATTCACCTCCACCTCCACGGAATTATTCTAACTAATTATTTAATTTTAAATTGAATTGCTTTTAGGACACTATGGCAAAGAGAAACACAGTGATAGGGACTCCATTTTGGATGGCACCAGAAGTAATACAGGTGAGCTGCGCCACATTATGAGCCCTGTAGGGGGCTCTTTGGTCAAGTTTACACGTCTGCTTCCTTTTGGGTATTTCAATTGTTGAAACTCAAAAACTAAGGATAGAAAAGACAAAGACAGCATCAACTCATGGTGCTATAACTGTTAATAGCTCCCTGATACCTTTCATCTGACAGTGTGTGAAGAGTTTGGGTTTTTCAAAACTGCTCATTCAGATTAGTTTATAATTATCAATGTCTAAAAGTTGTTCTTAACTTTCAAACCTTGTATCTTCTATCGAAGCCTAGGTGCTCAACCAAAATATAATTCCTTACAAAAACTATGTTCTCTGTTAAAACAGAGAAGTAACTTCAAACTAAAGTCACTAACATTAGTTTGTTTCATAGGTCATTGGCATGCTTTCTGAAAATGACTTCTTATTTAACAACATTATTCTATGTTAAAAATGTTTATGCTGTTAAAAACATTTAATGTGTTGATTTCCATGTTTAGGAAATTGGTTATGACTGCTTGGCTGACGTGTGGTCATTGGGAATAACAGCCATTGAAATGGCCGAAGGCAAACCTCCGTATGCTGACATTCACCCAATGAGAGTGAGTCATGTTTTTTATCTATAGGCCTCAACAGAAGGGCATGATGATACATTCATTGATAACATAGATTAGCTAAATCAACAACAAAATATGTATGCTGTAACTAAAAAATCTCATATGTGTTCAGATTCATTGTTAGCAATAGGTAAAAGTCCGGAAATTTTTATTCTGTCAGGAAAATTTGTGTGTTTAAAGTCAAGAAAAGTCAAGGAATTTCATTAGCAGGTTACCACAAGCTTTCTCATCTATTTCTGTTGAGCACGATTACACATTTTACCTAGAAATAATTGTTTGTTAAATTGTCAAATCATCTATTTTTATTATTAAATTTTGTTCAAATCACCACAGACAATGTCAGGGAAATTTAGCTAATGGTCAAAGAGAAAAGTCGGGAATTTTTTGTATTGTGATGGGTGGCAACCCTGTAACAAATTGTCATAGAGGGGTTGGGTGGCAGCAGAAATAAATTAATTTTCCTAATTTTGTCCCTTTGTCTCTCAGTTGCTTTACTTTCAAACTTAAGCTGGACTAACTTATTCCTCGTATCAAGTCTTACCATTATATGAATTCACTATAATTCCGCATTAGCCTTTGAAAAGACCGTATTGAATGCAGTCTCAAATTAAAAGCCGAATACAAATACTTATAATTGGATATAAAAATATTTGTAATAGTCATTTTGTGTAGCTTAGATTTATTACATATTCCCAATAGCAATTACGTTTTTCTTACTTTTGTACCAAAATAAACCAAAGGTCCTGATAAACAACCAACTACACACACAATCTATGTGCAACAAGTTCAAGGGTTATTAGTAATCATATGTTGTTCTCTATAGGCAATATTCATGATTCCAACGAAACCACCACCAGTCTTCAAGGAAGAGGCAAAATGGTCGGCAGAGTTTGCAGACTTTGTGGCCAAGTGTCTGGTGAAAAACCCAGAGGAACGAGCAACAGCCACGCAGTTGCTGCAGGTAAGGTGAAGTGAAATCCTTTCACAAACCGAGTGGTTTAATAAGCCAGCACTTGACTAGTTGAAAGTTTTTGACCTCCACTGTCCAGAGAGGACACTAATCCACTGCAAGTTTGCCCCAAACTCATAGAAACTGGTTCTTATTTCGTAGTTGTATAAAATGACAATACATCTGACTCAGCTAGAGCAACTCCAGTGGCAGTATGTAAAGAGCCCAATGGATGATGAGCCCCGCATTTATCTTTAGTTTCTTTAATGCCGTTCAGTTGCCATTCTTCCTGGATGGTACAGGTAGACTTACTATCATAAATTGGGTTAGGAGTTTTGATGCATTTGGGAGCAAGCCTTGAAATCCCGACCTAAATTCCTTACACACATAAGCTTTTACCAAACAAGATCATAAATAATTGGTGTATACCCTAATACAAAATCTTAAAGCCAACTAATAGAGAAATTAGCTGATGCAGAAACAAGTAATTGGCTTTAATGTTCCTGGACTAAAACCAAGCAGCTACAGGTACACTTGCCTGTTTTTTACAAGTGACATAAGGATTGAAAGCAGAAGTGTAAGACTCTTGTCACCGTGAAAACAGGTTGACACAAGCATAAGCTTGACGGAAGCGGAGACGGAAGGAACGGGAGATTTCCTTTTTCTTCCCTCTCCGTTAGAACTGCTTCCTTTGAGAAAGCACCACAACACAGACGGAAGCAGAAGGAAAAGAATTTGATCCTTGTATTTGCTCTTCTATCGTCAGAATGCTTGTGTCGAGCCCATTTTCACGATAACATTATTTTATAACTAACATAACAGTTTTTCCGCTCGTGCTTCCATTCCTTATGTCGCTCATGAAAACCAGGCTTTAACAACTCGGGTGAAAAACACAACATGCCAACTTTTGTTGACCAAAACCTAATAACAGCTTTCTCTCCAATTTAGAGAATAAACAATGTTTTTTGAAAAGACTCTTCCAGTTAAGAATTAGCCTTTTGCTTAGAACATACCAATGATGCAAGAGTATACTCACGAATTGGGACATCAATTATATAGACCTAGACTTTTCTCCTTTTATGATGGTGATCATTAAATGTGCATTTCATAACATACACAGCATCCTTTCATCCATGGAGCGAAGACCACGCCCAGTGTGTTGAGTAGTATGATCACGGAGGCTCGCACTATCATGGAGGAGGAGGCAGCGAGGGATCCCGAGTATGTTGAGGTTAGTGTAGGGCTGCCGCAGGTGGTCTTATCAGTATTTCCTTGAAGAGCATCAGTGTTGGCCACACCATTGTGTTTGAGAAATCAAGTTTATGTAGAGACCCTTTTTGTCAGGTCAGTATAAGGCTTTGACTCTAGATACTGTTAGTACCTCTTAGCCAAGTGCGAGGTCCATACCGAAAATTATGGACCGAGTTTTTCTTTTCCTTTTATTGGTCAAGCGTGAAGTGCGCTGGCCATGAAAACAAGGAAGGAAAAGATGAAGATCCATAATTTTGCCATACGGACCGAGCAAACGAGGCTAAGAAGATGTTTAATAAATTTGCCTTATTGATTATTCCAGTTATGAAAAGATGTTCAAGAGCTAGAGGTCCGTACGGCTACTTACGGACCTGGAATTGACCAGTCACAGCGCGCAAAATCAGTCAGCCATATGTTATTTACTATAATTATACTGTGCTAATGTGTGGGCTGGTTATGATTAGAATGCTTTTTATAAGCGGAGACATGCATCAAATCCTTTGATGGCAGTGCAACTGACTAGAAATCCCTCGATTCCAGAGAGGGGAGAAGATTCTTGATTTCCTATAGGTAGATTGGGTAACTGTAATATCAAGTTGTTTGAGCTGATTTGCTGATAGAGATCTTAAAATTTGACTACGAGTACGACTTCTTCGACTGGTATCTTCAGCAGTTCTTGTTTAAACAAGAGTACGGACCTCCTTATGATTTTTGATATCCATTGAGCGAACTGCTGTCAAGAATTTTGGCGTACCAAACAATTGTACCTGAAGTTGCAGTCATACCCGATGTCTAATCTTAAGGCCTATGATATTACCAAGGGAGTTCTTTGATCCGACCGGTCAGCGGTTGCTGACAGTATAACCTTGTATGTATGTGTGTGGAGAAGGAAAAGGAGGGGAGGGAGTAAGAATATGGTGCAGGATACGCCTCGTACATTCTGAAATACCCTCTCCTTTTTCCTCTTCATTAAATTCTCCTTTGTTAATCTTAACAATCGCGAGTATTTTAATAGGAAGAGGATGAGGACCAAGAAGATTCTGGAACAATGATCAAAGTCAACAGCCTGGAACTTGATGGGGACATCCAAGGTAGCGACACTATGGTTGTCATGTCGACTAGCAAGACAGATGATAGTGAAGATTACATGGGGACCATGGTCGTAAACAGCGATGCAGGGACGATGTTGGAGTCGGACATGGGGACTATTGTCATCAACAGCGATGACGACTCCACCATGAAACGTAAGTGGCTACCCTTCATGTTGTGCTATGTTTTCAGGAGATTTCTCAAATGGTTCAAGTTCTTGCAGGTTTGCCGTGGCCCTGGAAAGTCCTTGAAAATAGGTTGCAGTTCTCGAAACTCCTAGAATGGGCGATATTTTTCATCTTTAACTGCAAAAATTAAATGTAATGAGCTTTTTGTCATAACCGGACATTTTACCTCCCATGTGATAAAGTATTAAAACGAAAACGAAGGCTCGATTTTTCCCCAAAAGCAAATCTTGTAAAGCTCATTGCTGGAAAAATATACAAAATAATTTAGAATCACAACATTCATGTGGTGAACATGTGCAACTGATTTGGTTTCAGGGATAGACAGCGACAACAAACAAAATTACCGGCCATCCTTTATGGATCATTTCGACCGTATATTCGAAGCTGGCGGCTCCGGTAGCGGCGGCAGTGGTGGCAGCGGTGGGATGGCCAATCACGTTGGACCCTCGGAAGATGACAACTCACCTTTAAAGAGCAAAAAATCAGGCCCACCAGATTTTGAATTTGTGAGTTAGATGTTAACTTATAATTTTGTGTTTGTTTTCCTGCTTTTAATACCTACTCTCTTTTTTTCAGCCTCCAAAAGCAGACATCTCATTGATTTCCTTATGGCGAGGCCCCTATCGCGATGGAAATATGGCGTCTGCTTTCGGAGCCTAGCTTTCTTTCGCTACGTAAATTTCCGCGGAGTACGTACAGACACTCTAAGGGATGAATCAATATCTACTATCGGGATTAAAATATAATCTATAAGTTTTCAACCGCTCCTGCGGCCCTCATCAGAGTTTTGAAAAACGCAAGGTCGGAATGCACAGTACAAAAAACTAAGTAAAAACTTCGAAATTAAAATTAGGCAGGTTTATCAAGGACTTGTACACGCTTTGGAATGGCTTTCGTTCTTTTAGAGTCGCCCTCTACTCTGAGAACGAAAGATCTCATTGGATAAAAACATAACACAAATATCTCAAACCTTAACCCTAAAACTGACCATCCGTAAAAAACATACAATATCATATTGTTAAAAAGTGTCAGTTATTGTTACTGTTATTGTTCAACGACCAATAGCATGTTTCGTTCTCAGAGTAGAGCCTTACTGTTCATTTGTGGCATCCGCTGATTGTTCACCAACGTGGGGGCTATGACGTCACATACAAACCAAGAATTGAAGTTATAATCGTTTCGATTTTAGTTGTTATTGTTTCTCTTTCAATTTTAGTTACAGAGGCGTGATTTTCTAACTACTCTTCTCCCAATCTGCAGCTGAAAACTCTCTCCTTTGAAGAGCTGACAAATCGTATGACCAGCCTCGACACTGACATGGAGAAGGAGATAGACGAGTTGAGGTCGCGTTACCTGGCTAAGAGGCAGCCCATACTAGAAGCAATGGACGCAAAGAAGAGGAGGCAACAGAATTTCTAACCTCCGTGTACAAAGTATTTATTTTTCTCCAAATCACAACTAGAGTACAAGAAAGAAAATCAATTCGTTATGTCACATGGAGCTTGATCGAAAGCTCCTTCTAATGAACGGTAAGCGATCGCGCATGTGTGCATGCTACAATCCCTGCAAATCAATGGAGCTAGCAAGTGGTATACCAAGACCATCGCGCACCTTTTAGAATAATAAAACACTTTTAAATGGCTTGAAAGACTGTATTAAAAGCGACTGAAAACAGCCTCTTTCAATCTATCAAAACAGAACAAGGAAAAAAACCCAAGAAAACTAATCGAAAGAGATTAATTCAATGAACGAAACTCTAATTGTATGCATATGCATCTTCGGCTTTTACCTCGACCGTAGTCGTCGGGTTTCACACAAGCGGTTAACGCAGGCGGTAATTGACGGATATCATGTAGTCCGGACAAGGCACATTTCACCAAGGTCGGACAAGGTACATTTCACCCAGGCCGGACAAGATTGATTTCACCCAGGCCGGACAAAAAAAAATATCACCCAAGCCGGACAAGACAGATATCTTCCAGGCCGGACAAAACAGATTAAACTTAGGCAGTACTAGACGGCGGCGGGTTTTGCGCCGGATCCGACTCCGCTCGAAAAAGTGTGTATTGTATTTGACAGAGTTAGAATCTGGATTCAGTTCAAAGTACATTCGATCCATATCAATCATAAATCCGCTTGAAGCGTCTACATTATTGTACATATAAAAATGAAAATGAATCCGTGGACTGAAACCGAGCTGCAACGGTTGGAGTTATGTTAAGTGTATCCAGTATCTTTTGGTTTATGAATATCTCCAATTCTGGGTTCACTATTAAAAAGATATTAAAAAGATTCGTGGTGCCTTGACCTGTTGGAACTCTTGTTTTTCTACGGCAAATGTTGTCTGTCTTTCGCTCAAATTATCTTATTTAAAATTACAGTAAACCCTTAAGTTAACCCGATATGCCAACCCAAATAATATCTGACCGTGAGTTTTACGCGAAAAACAGAGCTAACTTGTCACAGAGTGTTCAAAAATGTCTGGAATGACGGAGTCTGAGTCGATTTTTTTTTCGTTTGGAACTGTTTTTTTCAGTCTGCTGTTTTTGAATACGCCCTTTTGAAGAAAGGTTGACCCCTTAGATATAAAACATATCAGATTTGACCCAATGGACTTATGGATATTGAGAAAATTAACCTTGAATTTTTCAGATATTCATTCGCCAGTTTCTGTGCAGAATCCGTACGGCAGAAAATATCGATTCAGATCTAGAAACAACTAATACTTCACTGAAAGTATTAAAACTTCCAGGAGCAGAGATTTTGGTAAAATCACTGCTCAAGCAACTTTAGTTTCAAAGCAAACAAAATATTTCTTTTCTTAAACATATTGTCAAGTCAGCTTATTAATATATGTGTACTTAGTAGAGAAATCGCTTCAAAACTTGTAAGTTTTAGATTTTTTAAATGTTAAAAGTTTGAACATTTATCAAGTGTACGCAAAGTCGGTCACATCAGTTTCACGTGCAGTTCGTTTTACACGTCAGAACGTGCATCTATAAACCATGTCCTGAGGATTTTAGTTTAAATTTTCTGAGGAGTTTTAGTGTCTACGATACATATGTATGTATAAAAAGGTTTAATTTTATAAATTTGCCTGAAATCCGAAAAATTCCGCAGAAATAAACGCATGCATGGTAAAAGCATCGATCTTCGCCATTTTTCATTAATAACCAGATGAACTAGTCCCGCTAATTTCCCATCATTCCATAGTGTCATATCTTTTATGTTTTACGTTTGAAAAGGGGTCAGTTTTTTTTTCAATGGGGTGTACATTGATCCAAGTAAAAACTGATTAAGGATTCATGAGGCAAAGTAAAAACTATTAGATGTTTCTCGTCCCCGTCCGTTTCCTTTTTTACTGCCTTCTCCTTAAAGTTAAAGTACCTTTGAACGGATGTATTTTCAAAGTTTCGTGTCTGCATTTTTTCAATTGACTATATTCGATTTCTGATTGCTAGTATCTGGGGAAGTACAGGTGGTCGTGGACTAGAACTACAACAGTACAAGTATGTCTAGCGTAAGCGCTATCCCTCTTTCGAACAACCAGATCCTTTGACCGGTAAAATGTTCTTTTTTGCTAGAACAAGTTAAAACACAGTAACTAAAAAACCAACGTTAAAGAACTTGTAGTAATAAGCTTTATTTGTTAAGGGTAACAAGTAACAGCACGAACTAAACAACTAACGGCCCTCGAATAGGTAAAGATTTGTAAGGTTAAACATCTGCCTATGTGTACAGTACCAACTAAAATAGAACTGGAAGTCTACAAGACAAGAATAAACTATACCGAACTATTTATCTGCTTATATAAATGAAAAAAGAAGACCAAACTAAAATTTAAATACTTCAGGTACATGAAAAGAGATAACATAAAAAATCGTAAAAAAATAAAAATTTATGTTGGCAAGGACTTCCAGCTAATCTGACCCTAGACGTCATCTGCAAAACTGTGTATCATTAAGCCTGCTCTCAAAGCACTACTTTGGACTAAGAAACAGATTTAAGGAACTTCTAGAAAAAAGATTACGTCTTTTTAACACTTAAGAGTAAATTACTTCAAGAATGAATTGTATTTGTTCCTTGTCTTGTGGAGGGGGCCTGGAACAACATGATATACAGTTTTGCAGACGCCCTCGCCCCTGATTGGTTAGTTCCAGGGACTCAGATCAGCTGGTTTAAGTAGTCTACGCAAGATTTGCACGGGTGTATGCGGTTGTAATTCGTATTTTTCTATGGTGCAACTGTTTTTACCAGTCCACATAGTTTATTCAAGCACATAAATTTTGAATTAACCCAAAAGTTTTCATCTCGTACGGTTTTTTTAAAATCAGTTCAAAAGTTCTAACTCAGCACTCAAGTGTAAACTACTGCCCGGCCTCTATTAAGCGGTCACGATGGGAATTGTGAAAAGTGATCGCTTAATAGAGGTCTAATATAAAATAAACAAAAATCGAGACTTTGGAAAGTGGTCGGGCTGTACTATAGTTCATTTTAAACTAGGGGAATTATTTTGCAAACAGCTGCCCTGTGAACCTGTGTAGATGGTGGATTACAGGTCTAAAGGTTGTGGTTCGAGTCTTGGAAAGTATAGAACGAAGTATTTCTTCGGTGATAAAGTTTCTAGTGTTTGGGTTGGGGAGTGGAGCGCATTTGGAAATTGGAGGGGTACTTGGGTACTAAGGGACGTTTGCGGTACGGGTTAAGTCAGGTTCAGGGTCGATAAGTGGCACACCCTAATTCTTTATGGCACCCCAAGAAATAAAACTAAAACAAGTTAAAAAATCTTGCTCCAGTTAAAAAAAATTGCCGATTTGTACAAAGTACATGCAGCTCATTTTCAACTGAACTTGTTTTTAGAAAACACTCCGGGGGG
>JAOBRG010295979.1:0-15822 GCA_027574985.1 Umimayanthus nakama
GGGGGCGATGGGCACTCTTGGGTTTGACTCGTACATAAAAACTAAGGAACGTATGCTATAGCGCTGCGCGGAGATCTAAAAATAGAACTGGTTACCCAGAGACCACCCGAGTGGGTCGGACAAACCAAGCGAGATTGGCGGTGTGTAGCAAACAATCGGAAAGCGAAAATGTTATTTTTTTTGCCGTTAGGATGGTTACAACCAAACACTGCTGCTGGGGTGAGTCAGTGATTGTATGCTATATTCCCGAATTGTTTGTCCGACCTCATGACGTCACGTCCGCGCAGCGCTATTGACGGAAAATCTAAGTGATGACGTCAGGAAAGATTCGCCTATTTTACAACAGCTTGCTCTAGGTGCAAATAAAATGAAAGTTGAGCACACTTAGGTAAGTTCAGACACGAGCGCGTTCGCGAGTAAGTTTTAGTTGTGCAATCATATTCTGCTCCACATTCCCTGTTTAATCGGCTCTGACGAACGACTAACGCTCACCAGCCATACACCGAGCTCGCGGGCAAAACACATGACATGATCAGCCTTTGTTGTAGCCTCGTCCCCAGTCCAACGTTTCGGCTAGATCTATGCGGCGCAGTGGTCTGGGCGCTAACTTTGTCCGCCATTTTGAAAGAAGAAGCTTAGCGACCAGGCCAAAGGAGCGAACCATCGAGGATGACTGGGGACGAGGCTACCTTTGTTGATGAAGAAGCAGTCTTGGTAGCTGCGTCTAATTACCCCGAGGGAGTGGAAAATCACTGTGAGGGGGGCGAAATTCCAGCAACATCGGACCACAGTCACTGCTGTGGCGGCAGGTAGAACCCTTTCAAAAGACCAGTAGACCGCTAATTACAATGACTTTAGACTCCTCTTTGCAGCACGAGCCTCGTCTTGATGTTAAATATTCACAAATACCAGCGAGATCTGAATCTCCAACAGTACACAGAGCTGTGAGTAGCTCATATCCACTCTGGAATTTATGAATATTTAACGTCAGGTCGAGGCTCGTGCTGTGAAAACCGTAATCAGTGGCGACAGGGAATACGAATCTGGTCTATTCTGAATCAAAGGGAAATTTACTTCTACCCTTAGTTCTCATTATAAAAAATTCAAATAATGCATGTGAAATAAAGCTTTTAGTCTTAATCATTTTGTGGTTCGACCTCGAACAAATTGCATTAGGAAGTTTCTGTGCCGCAACCTAATAGTGTTGTGCCCCTAAACAAATTGTCAAAAAGGTGAGTAAAATGTACGCAGGCGAAACGGTGAATCAACATATCTATTTTTTTATTGAACGCCTCACTAGCGTAAATCCAAAATGGCGGCTTAGCACTGTGTCTTGTAAGCATAATTCTCTTGAAGGGTGACTAATGCGGTTAAAACGTCAGAGTAGTTTGTTACAAGTATTAAACGTTTGTGCAATACACTAATTCTTCAATTTGGATTGTGAAAACTGCGCAATCTGAAATGACGCAAACCATATTTGGTCACTCAAGGCAACATTTTGTTCTTTCATACATCCAAAACTTTACCTGGTCCTATTGACTTCACACCTGGGCACTCACTACATGTGAATAAGCACGGCAGGCCATGTTCCTTGCAAGTATACTTACGACTACCACAGCCCAGTGTGCGCGAACATCTAACGAATTTCAATAGATTTTCCGAGCAAATGCGAATTCTGACGTCCGCAACTTTAGATGGTCTTCAACAATGCGCTTCCCCAGTTTCTGGATTCAGTTGGTCTTCTTCTCCCAACCACTGTTGAACTTGAAAATAGCTCCATGCGCTCGGTGTAAATGCGCAGCGGCAGCGGAAGAATTTGTACTTGTACATTTGTCAAACTTGGCGCTACTTTCTCGCAAAAACGCCTGTACTGTAGCGCTTTTAAATTGATGTCACTGTAAAGTAAGTTTTGTTAAACTGGTTTCTTTTCTGCGTTGGCGAGTAGGTTGTATGTGGCTTTGATCAACCAAGGTTGAAATGGTAATATTTTTTTGCCTGTGAGGTTTGACGCATAGCTAACGTTTCGAGCGCTAGCCCTTCGTTGGAACAAACTGAGCTACGTAAGAGCAACACAAAACCCCTTTTACCAGCAACAGTGCTTCCGTTTCGTATGCATGAAAACACAGGAGAACTATAAGGTGAAGGTGAAAGTGAAGGAATCATGAATTACACCATCTCGCAGGCAGTGAATCATGAATCATATATGGACAAAAAAATGAGTCTTGAGTTTTTTTTTTCTCGTGATAACACAAATGAATCATGAAGAAATTCTACAAATGAATCATTGGTCGAAATATACCTGGGAATAACGAACTATCATACTGAAAAGATTCCACTTGTAACCCCGATTTAACCCTCAGAAGTCCAGGGGGGGATCAAATGGACTCCCCCCTCATAGGTTTTTCCGACCTAAAATTTGAAGCTTTCAAGCAATCAAATTGTAACTTTTGGTACCTGTAATCTGATAATGAGCGCTTTTTTATATTAACTGGATGACGTCATCACTTATAATTTATGCGTAATTAATTATGCAAATTAAAGTGCGAAATAAAAAACTTTAAATTTTTTGGAAAACTGGTTCTAATTTGTTCTTTTAGACTCTATTCTCAATTATATTTCTATTTTAGACTGTAAATACATGTTTTCTACTAATTCCAGTAAAATTTGCTTCAGTTTTGCGTAAAATATAATTTTTGAAAAAAATCCAAGAGGGCGGCCAAGATGGCGGACGTGTGAAACGACTGCTGCCATAGCAACAGTTCCTAATTAAAACTTGATTGTTGTAATGGAAAGTGATTATCAAACCAAAAGCTACTTCCATGCAATACCTGATTTTTTATGTGCAAAGGTTTTGAAAATCTATATATGGGGGGGGGGGGTCCAAATGACCCCCAAATCCGTGTGCTAAATTAGGTTGTTACACTTACAGTAAATAGTTTGGACTTCCGAGGGTTAATACTTCGAAATACTTGGTATGTCTGCTTATTTCAAGCAAAAAAGCCGTGTTTTCCTAGGTTATTTAATAAGTAGCTTTGAGTATATCCCAAGTTTTCAAAGCAACTCATGTTCGACCTTCAACTTTTGACCATAAAAGGACACAGAAACGTTATCGTGGTTACGTGCTTAAAAAGCGATGCTTTTATGTTAACAATAACGTTTTCAATCATAAATCAAATTCTAGTCGTTATTTTTTTTGTTTTTTTCGAGTATTTGAGACCATCAAACTACCAATTTAATGAGCGAAGAAGTTAGGGGTTCATCGAATTTGTTTAGGAGATATTGTGCATAGTATCGCTAAAATGGACGTTTTTTGCTCATTTTCCAAGGGGAGCTTGGGGCGAGTTTTTACAAAAGCTGGTTTATAACCAAGATGAAAGAATTTTCATTTTTCCATTTAATTTTACCAAATGTTAATTTAACAGCAACGAACAGTGAATTCTCTTAAAATTTATAATTTTACCTTTACGTGAAGAAGAGCTGCGCATAGGAAAACAGGGGAATGACCTTAAAACCTATTCTATTTCAGCAGTGTGAAGCAAATATAGCCATGTATACAATTTTTTCTATACTGTAATCGGCGAAGTTTCACGTTTCTACCAGTACTGATTTTTATCCTTGTTTAATTTTTAAATAGCAATGCAGCAAGCAATTTTGAATAAGAAACTTCCTTTGATTCTTCTCAAGAATCGCGTAAATTTTCCTTCCTATTATTTGAAGTGCGAAAAAATGTACAATTGGGGCATTTCCAAGTGCATATATACCCTATTTTTTCATGAGGCCTTTTGTTTATGCTTCTGTAGTGGTCGTTACCGTGTTTAATTTTATTTCAGTCATTTTGGGTTTGCGGATGTTTATAATCGTCAGTAAAAATCAAAAAAACATATTTTCTCTTGTAGAGATCCCGCTACATTTTTGATACAAAGTTTCTCAAAATCATTGAAATAAATGCAAAGAAATGAAATTTGATATTTTTCAAGATAAATTGACCAAACTATTTTGTTTATGCGCTTTCGTTGATCTTGACTGCCAATCCAAGCCTTAAACAAGAAGTATGTAGCTCAAAACTCAAATTCTGCAACGACAAACTTGAATTGGCGTGTGCACGAGTCTTCTCTTTCAATATAAAAATACAGATTTCTCAAAATTAGTTGGTATCATATTGTAAAACCAAATCTACAATGCGCAAAGATTGTGATTGGGTAGTGACAGCTTACGTTGTTCTGTAACTTTTGGCTATTTTGAAATGACAGCTCAAACTTCGATATTTTACATTCGGTGATGCCCCGAACTATTTTTCTCCCTGTTTCTTTAAATATTATTAAAAAAAACGTTTTCTTTTTACAAACCGACCCCGACAGCACAATACTAACCAATTAAACACGCGACTCACTCATGAAGGGATTTGCTAAATTATTTGTATGACGCGTTTTATTTACAATGTTCAGTACAATTCGTTTTGCAACAGTTGATAGTAAAATAAATGATTTGCAAAACAGCAAGAGCAGTCACAATTACACAATAGAATAATCTGTGAATGTTGTTTACAGTTTGATGATTTATTTTATGCCCAAGCCTCAGAGTCAAGCCTGGTTTTCACGAGCCATGCAAATAAGAAGCGAGAGAGCGAACCACGAAACGATGGAGTTAAGGTTCTAGAGGAATTCTGGGATTGGTCTATAAAAACCAGAATCCTCATGCTTGCTTCTGTTACTAGAAAAAAAAAGTTGAAGCAAGGGCAATAAAGTCTTTTTCACAGTGAAATAAATGCTCTTCTGCTCGCACTTGTTTCTTGGTCATGCTTAGCCTTCAGGCAGGAAGGGGGGGGGATTCGTACGGAAACTAATGTAGGGGTATTGAAAAGATTCTCTGCCTCCGTGTTTCGAAGGTTAAGAATTGCGTGAAAACCAGGCTATGAACCAAATGTTGAGATAACCGCAAAACTGAGAACAAGATACTATAAAACTTAAGCTGAAAACAAAAGACCGATGTCATGGCGAAACACATTCTGCGCAACTTTTCGGGCGAAAAACTATTTAAATTTTAACTTTCTTACCGTGCTGTTTTAGCCAATAAAAAATATCCCGGTTTATCAGCAGCTTTTCCCAGGGAATTCACCTCTGACGTTTAGTTTTTAGAAGAAAGTTAATGTATGACTCACAAGGTAATGAATAGTTTACTGCCGAAAAAGAAACATGGGAAATCGTTTCGATAACATTTTTTTCCCACTTTTAATCCTGGAACGTTCCGTTATGTAAAAACATGACGTTTTTGACAAACAAACATTTTTGAAAATCTGTGTTACACCTGACTCGGAATTTTGTAATCTATCGGACCTCAAAAAGGTTTGCCATCCCTCACTGAATTTTTGAAGGTTTTTGAAGAAAACAGAGATATTTTTAGGTGGCCTTATGCAGGGCCGTAACCAGCGTCAGGCAGGGGGGGGGGCAAATGCCCCCTAAATTTTAGACTGTAAGTATTTTTTTGTATATTTTGTCTCAAAAGGAGCTAAAAAGTGTCTGTAGTAAATTTTCGTTTCTTGAAAATGCTCCCCCTAAATTTTGTGTCTGGCTACGGCCCTGCTATGGCTTAAAAATGAAACTATATTATATTGGGCCCAAAATTAAAAAACAAAACTAAATCGCGTTGTTGGTCAGTAATCCAGATACGATAATAAACAATAAAAATTTTAAGAAGTAGCTCGAGTGCTTCAATTTCGTACATCGCGGATCTTCATTTGGATTTGTATACTGAATAATTTGGGAAAACAGCTGGATGCTTTAAAATATTTACAAACATATTGGTAGCTAACAGGAAACTGGATTGTATGAACATGATTCGTATTTGACTATTATAAAATCTAAGCAAGACGAGTGAAGTAATAATTATGAATGTCAACTATAGGGTACATAATCTTAGACTTTTTAAATCATTTACTACTAAAAAGAAAAAGTTCTAGGCTCAATACTTTGATATTAGCATTTGATTCTTTTCCACAATAAGCAACTGAGAAAACAAATAGAACATTTTGATTTCTGACAATTCTGTTCAGTTAAAGAAGCAAACATCACACGGCTTGACGAGCTGACGGAACGCATATTTCCAAAGAATACCTTTTAAAAATCTGTCTAATTTAACCACCTTGTATTTTGCCCAATTTTGTATAAAGTACATTAGTTTAATGTCAGACGCCCGTTGGCGGGTCTAGTTGACAAACGTCCCATCTGTGGCTGGGAGAGTGGACAGGTCCAAGTCGGAGAAGTACTGGTGCTTCAAGATTTTCTTTGCAGATATCCTGTGACTTGGGTTGTAAATAAGTGTTGCCTGTAGGAGAAAATCACTTGTTACTTGGTGTGGTTTTTTCAGCACGCTGCCAATAGATTTACGTAAAGTTGTTAAGTCCTATCCGGCCAGGGGAGAGGACGCAGAAAGTGTCTACACAGATTTAAACTATCGAAAACTTTCCTATTATTCATGTAATGATCATAGAATTTTTTGTGTTCCTTTAATTTATTGCAGATAACGAAAGATATAGAAAAATGCACAAAGCTGTACTTGTCACTGCAGACCCTGGCATGCAATCAGTTGTTTGACAAACTGGAACACATAAAAAATATTTTTCAAGCTTCCGTTATTTTCCCTGCCAGGCCTTCAAATTTACCAGGGCTGGTAATTCCAAGGCAGGTTAGCGCCAACAGGTAAACACACATCAGAATGATAAAATTTCACTGACCTTAAACATGGCAATTTTTAAGAAAACATAATATGCTTCACATATCTTTTAGTTTTTCGTTTACACGTCCAATATGCTTTCCTCGTTCTCTATTTCCTTTCGTTGTTCTTCTGACTTGGCACTCATAATTCCAAAATGATATAAATTTCCCTGGCTTTTCCTTGACTTTGAGCAGAATTCCAAATTTCCCTGACCAATTGCAAAATTTTAAGATTTTCCCCGGACCTTGAAAAAATTTCGTTTAATTGCCTTGACTTTCACTGACCGTTGCAACCCTGGCCAAAGTTTTAATGCGCGATTGGGATTTACCTCCTCAATGTTCATTTGGTCAGCTTGTTCCTGGTTGGGTTCTCTTTGAGTAAACTTCAGAAATAGTGCAAAAAAACGTACGTGTCTCAAGAAAAAGACACTAACTTATTACTAAATATTCATCCGACTCTGGGTTAAGCTTAACCGAAACTTGGGCAACTGGGCTGGCAAAGCATCTTGAATACTTTTTTTTATCATCATCATAAATATTATTAATATTAGTAATTCTTATTATTACTAATATTAATATTACTATTATTATTATTAGAAGTAATAGTAGTAGTAGTATTGATTATTACGTACAGCAAGAAGATCAATTCCGTTGTCGTCCAAGTATGGAACTGCTTTCTTCAAGCCACTTCCTTTCCATGTGGGGAAACTTTCCTTGTAATCCTGGAGTTGGCTGACGCCTTTCCATGTGGCTTCTGTGGGGGTCCCGAGGATCCTAGATCGGAAGAGCCTCAATTAAAACAAACTGCATGTACCTTGTTACAAAATGGTACACTTGCTTTTTGTTGGTTTGGCACCAGTTTCCTAGTTTCTGATTTGGCTAGATGGATTTCAACGAGGCGATTGAAGTAAGAAATTTTGATTTGAGCTAGAGTTTCGGAATGGTTTCAAGGATTGAAGCGGATTTTTACCAACATTAGAAAGCCATATAAACCTTGATCAGGAACTTTAATTCGTTTTTAGTTCAAGATTGTTGTTAGTTCTTATGCAAAACCTTTCCAGTGGTCGGCGGCAAATGGAAGTATTTGTCTGCAAAACAATTCGATTTTAGTTTTTTTTAAAAATGTACATATAATTATCTAATGCAACGCGACACAACTCAAAAGAACTGACAGTTCTTCTGTTGACAGTTCCTCTAGTCACTAGTGACGATTCAGTCTTACTCTTAAAATACCTTTTTTTTTTACGAAAAAGCCTTCTTTACTCGAAGAGGAAGCTCTCGTTTAACAATACCTTGAACAAATACTGTCAGTGTTCAACAACAATAACTCTGAATGTTGATACACTTCACAGTATACCCTACAAGTAAATATTGAATAATTAAATGCCTATACAATAAACTATAAACCAGCAGTTTCCAATGGCAAGTGTAGTGCTTCATATGGAAACCGGCCTTTAGCCTTTTTCTCTGCCACAACACATCTTAACCGATTCAAGGTTGTTCTGTCTTACCTGAAAATTCGAAACAGTTGGTCAATTTCTGAGTCACCACGGAATAAGGGTATTTTTGTGACCATTTCTGCAAATATCCCACCAATACTCCAAATGTCGATAGGACAGGCATAGCGGCTGCCACCCAATAGAACCTCGGGTGCTCTGTACCATAATGTGACAACCTTTGCAGTAAACAGAAGGTTAGTTTATCAAATGGAAAATTTGTGTTTGGCCCCTCTTTGTTGCTCATTTTTGCCTGGAATGGACTGATTCCAAACAAACCACCCAGGTTTTTTCTTTAATTGAACCATTCAGACTGTATATTTAAACTACTGTGAAAGAAAAATTTTGAGATCATACAGAAGGATTTTTTCCAAGTTTCCAACAGGAGCATGGGCCCCGGGTTGTGTGTGTGTACTCCCATACATTGACTATTAACCGGTGTGTGCTGCTGGCCAGGGTATGGTTTTCAAGCCTTTGAGTTTAGAACAGGGTATACAAATCATGAAAATAAGTTGGGAGCACGGCATAGAACAGCATAAAACTTATCAATACTTTAATTCAGGTTGCAATAAATTTTCTTGAGAGACATATGGACACGTATCGAATATGCGCAGCTCTATTTTCGGCTCAGGTTTTGGGTATCCAGTTTAGAACAGGGTTTCAAAGCCAAGCTAAATCCAGTTTAGAATAGGGTCAGGTTTCTGGAGGACCAGCGGCACCCCCCCACCAAAATTTCTGTTCAGTACCCCCCCCCCCCCCAGGAGCATGCAGGAGAATCAAAAATTAAAATGTGAAATGAAAACTGGATTTATTTGGGTTGGAAATGAGGGGGTTGACTCAACAGTGGATATATAAAAGAATCCACAGAGCCAGTATTACAAACCTTAATCAAAGTTCAGATTGTTGAATGTAATCCTCCCCTTAACAGGACAGTTTATTAACAATGTAGGCCTGTCAATACATTTTTTAAACAGAAGGCCCTAGTTCAACTTTACCATCTACATACCTCATGAGTGTAGGCCCTGACTGGGATTCCATAAGCTCTACCCAAACCAAAATCAGCAAGTTTGATGAGTCCCTTATCATCAATTAGCAAGTTCTGTGGTTTTAAGTCTCGATGCAGGATACGGCGAGAATGACAGAAATAGATTGCATTTGTCATTTGGTACAAGTAGCTCTGCAAAAAATAATTTCAATTGATTCAGTTTAAATTTCCTAAACAAGATTTGTGTGATTTACTTGCAGCCCCTCCTCAACTCATTTTCTCTCCCCTCATATAGTACACATTCATATGTACTGGTCTGACCCGGTGCATTACCCTTTAGTATCAAATTTTCTTTCATGACAAAAACAAGAAAAATCAATACTCGATGACAATACATTAAACAGCAGTTAACCTTATATTAAGGTTCAATGCCTGACCTTAATCAATGTTACATATATACGGTAATACATCTTTACTCATTATTACACAAAATAGCCAGATTTCTCAATCTTGGCAAGAGAAACAGGGCAGCTATTGTGCAAAGATCTCAGCAATATTAAAAAAGTTGAGTCTACACTAAAAAAATATTGAATTAGTCAGTTCTCGGGGTTTGTATGTCTTCAGCAATTCAAAAATCCAGGGTTTTCCAGGGCTGCTTTCCCATATTTTCACTAGCCAATGAAGCTCGTAGTGAAAATAATGCTCATATAAAATGTTAAAAAATTAGTCACTGCAGTGCAGAGCAAGAAAATAATCCAAATAGTATTGCTTTAATATTAAACACTGTTGTTTCTTAATTAAATTGAAGTTTTGAAACCAAAAGAAAACTTACAGTATTGACTGTTACTTGTACTGATGAAATTGATAAAGGAAAAAAGTGAGAGTAGTCGAAATTTATCGATTTTTCAATCAAAGTTGATTCTTTTGATACACTTGAAATATTGAAAACTGGAGACAAATATTATTTAACTTATTGTAAAAATATAATGCAAAATGATAATAACCTAAAGTTTGATATCCTTAGTTTTGTTTTCTAATCCATCGCTTGTAAAAGTCTTGTTGTTCATTTGAAGTGTGATACCAAGGATAATTTTTTTATACCAAAGCTAAAATCTAGTGTTGTCTATCAATAAAAATCAGTTGGAATAAGAAAGGGGGTATTGTTTCCTACTGATTGACCAATACCACAAATATTGATCAGGATCTCTTCTTCACTTGAATGACAGTTTTTGCAAAAAAAAAAAAAAAACCCAGGAGAATCAAATTTTTGAACATCGTCATTTCTTTATCGAGAACAAGCTATATGCTACCAACCAACTAACCCCCTCATTAAAAATACTTTTTATCATTTAGATGTAACCCATGGTTCTCCCCAAAGCATTTTAGAGTGGTAAAATGTCCGGCTATTTTATGAGATTTTAATTGTTATGCACATTTAACTCATTGTAATGCAAATTAATTGCATTGTTATGCAAATTCCCGCCCCTCTGACACAAGTTTCCACGCCCTTCTGGGGAGAACCCTTTAACCTAAAACAACTATAAAGTAAAATGGATTTGGTTTTCTTCTTCTTACCTTTACGAGCATGCTATCGAGCCGTCCGGGAGTAGTGTCAAGATAATGCTTAAGATCACAAGTGAGAAATTCAAATACAAGATAGAGGCCTTTTTCCTGATGGAGTATTGTCAAAAGTTGCACTATATTAGGGTTCTTATGCAGTTCATTAAGTAGGGAGATTTCCCTGACGGCAGTGCTAGGAATTCCTTCTTCTTCAACTTCTAATCTGATTTTCTTCAAGGCAACCATTTGATTGTTGGTTTTGCATAGGGCTTTATACACAACTCCATAGGTTCCTGAAGGTTCAAAAAATTCAGCAACAAATTAAATGAATGATTTTTTAAAAACCTGGTTGGCATGATTGTGTTGATACGTGCAATTTTTTTAATTAAAATTTATCCAGACACCTGGAAGTGAACACTCTAGCTGTAACATACTGACCAGCATATCAGGTTAAGTAACACAACTCACCCCCTTTCTCCTTCACTTTTGTATATGCTATGCAGGGCCAGTTTTTTTAGATTCATGGGTTATAAAAGTCTGATACAAAATAGAAACTGTTTTGCAAAAGTTTTGTGATTGTATTTTTAACAGTTGAATGGCCCAGTAAAATAAACCTCCTCAATTATTCTCATGCAGTATCACGGATCAGGACTCAATAAATTTTAAATATCAAAGTGAGAAAAAAACACAAAATAATTTATAGTAATCACTTACTTAAGTTATTTTCTTGCCCAGAATCATTTCCCGCAAAACAGTTTGGCCCTAAATTTGTATTATTATAAACAGTGTTCAAGCTAGGCCAAAATGACAGGGCGCAGCACCCTGTCATTTTTTGTGATCCTGTACAGATGGTATTTTGAATATTAGTGATAAGCAAAATTAGGGCACCCTGTCTTTTTTTAAAGCTGGCGATAACAGTGATAAAATTATTATCAGTTCAATGCTACAGATCCATTAGGCCACTTAAAAACATCCCGGTTTATCATCAGTGCATGCACTGAATATTGCGAGTGCTTTGACTTTTTTTTCTTAAATAAAAGAAATATATGAGGAAAAAACTGAGAAATTTCTTTCCTTTTACGAAACAGTAAACAGAGTGACAAGCATTTTGGTTGGCAGCATTTTTCACTGCCTGAGTCCCTTTATACGTGCCAGCTCATTGGATTATTTTAAAAACAACTGTGCGACATTCGCTGAATACTGACTTAACTGCTACAGTATGTTGTTGCCAGTGTCAGTGACCAAGCAATGTGGAATTTTGAAGTCTAGTACATGTAAGAGATGAAGAACAAACATTACGCTCGCCAAAGAGTACAACAAAAATATACATGAGTAATATCTAGATTAATAGCAATATGGACCATATCAGAACTTAGTGGGCTAGTTAGTGGTGTAAATTTACTCCCAAACCAACAAAAGAATTTATAAACCTAAAAAAGCGCCCTCCCTAACAGAGTTTTTGGAAAATTTTGATAAGCTGGAATATATTTTAGTGGCCTTAACATGACATAAACAGATTAATTTATACAGCATTTTTCAAAGACATACCTTCCCCAATTTTTTCGATCTTCTTATAATCGTCCATTGAGCCACTGACGCTATTACAAACTCCAATCGTGGGCATGATGTCTGTGTTATTTCGGTTCAGCAAGTACCTACCTGAGAATCAATATGGAAAATAAATTTATAAACTATAATGTGATCTTAGTCCTTAGAAGTTTATTTAGTTTTATGTTTAGACTTTAGTACAGCAGCGTTTTATTTGAATCCTTGAGTTTACAAAAAAGGAGAATCAGATCTATTTAGTTTTTTACGGAGTATCGAGGATCACAGCGAGTTAAGCGGGCATGGTCAAGTTGAGACAAAAAAGTAAAACAACTGATCAAGAACGATACAGAAATTACCCTGCGAGCAGAGACCTTTTTTAGTTCTTATTGCTTCTCGGTTTTTTGTCAATGTTTGGGCAAGATTTTTGCTCATAGGAAAAATAAAAATAAAAGTAGTACTAGCATTCATAGAAAGAATAATTTAGTTTTGAGTTTAAAACATTTTGAGAAGTTACTTCTGATCGAAGAAGAAAACAAGAAAAAGGAACAGAAATCGATTTCTCTGTCAACTGTCGTTACTCGTTTTGTGAAAATGAAAGAAGTACTTAATCCAGTGATGCACTTAAGCAGCAAAAAAAAGCTTAGGTTTTGTTGGAGTTCGAAATAACTTATAACTCAATCTACTGTAGCTCTTGCTGCAAGGGCTTCTTTGCGTGATCGAAGGTTCGGCTACATAATTCCAATCCTTCTCCAATCCCCTACTTCATGATCCAGGCTTTCAAAAGAACGCGTGGGGCAAACACAAAACAGCAGACTGCGTCAAAAGTTGTAGTAGAATCGCCCTCTCTTTGGACCAACAAGCAAACGTACTCATTTAACAGTTTCTTACAGTTAATGTAGACCTCAGTTAATAACAAAAATTAATGAATGAAGGAAAGCAATGAGCATTAAAGTTTCGTTTGCATGCGCCATTCAATCTCAACGGACATTCTGAACAAAGAGACAACACTGTGTTCCCAACTATTTATGCTTCAAAAGAAAATCTTTGTAGTTCTAGGATGCGAAGAAAAAGTGTTACAAACTAAAACAAACTGGAAGAACGAAAAACACCGGTAATCGCACAATAAATAACGACCAAAATCGTACCTCAAATGCCTTTTTAAATGTCGAGGAACCTTCTTCGAAACTGCTTGTTGGCTGTTGCTGATGAACATGAAGCGTAGATCATTTCAAACATTGCGG
Organism: Umimayanthus nakama; assembly: GCA_027574985.1. NCBI lineage: Eukaryota > Metazoa > Cnidaria > Anthozoa > Zoantharia > Parazoanthidae > Umimayanthus > Umimayanthus nakama. The sequence continues at coordinate 13,541 of JAOBRG010295979.1, forward strand.
CATAAACAAATAAACCAATGAAATTCAAGTATTTCTTCTCGCTAGCCAATCAGGTTTGTCCAGGTCACGTGTGTATTTAAAACACGTTTTGTTCCCAAGCCCCTTTGCAGGCAGATTACAAACATTTTACGCGTGATTTAATTGGTCCACTTAAAATATCTTATCCAATTACAAACGTTGTTAGATCTGAATCAATGTGTTCGTGTCTTTCTCTTTGCACGATTACCAAAATGGAGGCTTTGTATGGATTGCCCTTTCAAGTTTTAGAGATCCCACATCTGAAACTCAAAAAACCAGCATGGATGAAACCTCCTTCAGCCATGTTTGTGTTTGCTCTTGTTCTTCTCTCGTACTTTTTAGTAACTGGAGGTAAGCGAAAGAGTCGTGGTTGTAAAGTGATTTCGTCGCTGTCTATTTTTGGCGACGTGGCTATTGAAGATCGTTTCTTTGCACAGATTGAAAAAAAAATAGCGTTGTGGCAAAATCAGTTTTGATGTTCCTCTTTTCCAGTTTTATGTTGAATACTCATTTCAACTTTTGCTCTAAATACAATTGCTTTTGGTGACAAAACGTTTGGTTCCAGCATGTTTGATGTTTTGTCTGGTAAAAGTTTCTTTATAGCTACTAGTTTTGTTGTTTTGACTGTGTCGAACCTTAAAATCAGTTGTTTTGATGAACTTTTTTTACGAGAAATTTAGTAAAAAACATACAGTTCGTTTAATAAAAGATAAAAATGCACAGTAATATAGGATCCGTAATATATTTATGTACAGTAGACATACACAGTTGTTTCCAACCCCAAGTAAAAAGACTGTGTCCCTAATTTTGCAGCTAAGGTTTGAGATAATGTTGCTTGTTTTAAAAAATCCATTACTATTAGGCTGCAAATTCACACATATCATAATTTTCAATTCACCAGAGTCATTGTTTCACCTTTTTCCACGCTGGATATAAAAAAAATTGAAGATTTTTGACCAAAGAATTTTTTCATTATTTGGGTAGGAATAATCTATGATGTAATTGTGGAGCCTCCAAGTGTTGGTAGTACTACAGATGAACATGGCCACAGCAAACCTGTAAGTACATATAGTATGTTACTACATTATTTTCATTTGTTGCAACAAAGCACAGGATAGTTTATAGCGTTCCAGTGTAATTTACTAACAACAAGGTAATGATTCCAAGGGTTAGCTTTCATGTTTTTGCTTGCCGTCCCCTACTGTAGATAAGGAACTAAATTGTTGATCAACCTGATGAATACATTGTAGTTCTGCAAGCAAACAAATTAGCTTCTTATGAAACAGTATCAATAGTCCTTTTCACGGTTCCTGAAAAGTAACAAAGCTTAGACATGAAGCCGAGGCGAAAGTTGTCCTCGCACAGTTAGAGAGGTGGAAATAATAGACATGCTAATAAGCTTCTTTCTTATGATGATTATTTTCACTTCTCTAACAGTGCGAGGATAACCTTCGCCTCGGCTTCAAGTCCAAGCCTGGTTACCTTTCAGGAACTGTGAAATGGACTTTTAATTTTTGTAGACATAGTTTCCTTGAAATATACAGATCCATTGTTCCGAAAATTATTCGGAGCTGAAGGGGCAGGTATCACATTAGTACCAACCAGTAAATCTAAAGCTAGGCCGATCAGTATATGATTTTTTTAGGAGAACAAACCCCCAGGCTAAGATTTGCCTAAAAATTAAGAACAAGCTAAGAACAATCACCAAGCTAAAATTTTGATGAGACAAATTTAAGAAATTTATTTAATTCTTTTGCACAATTTGAGCTGTACATGTATGCAAAGACTTGCTAGAATTACATGTGGCTTGATCATCAGGTGCTGGAAGAGTGATAGGCAAGCATTTGCTGATGATGTATTGACAGTTTCATGTTTTTTCCCGTACTGGTTGAAACAACTGCAAACCTGTAGTGCCATTTTTTTGTTTGGGCAACTAATTTAGTGTTTTGAAATATCAGGAAATAAAAACAATTAATTTAAAAATAATTTCAGGCTAAAATCCCCCAAAAATTAAGAACAGCCCAGCCTCATCTGAGAGCTAAGTGGTTCTTATAAAAAGTATGTAATTTGCCAGCCATTCACTAGCTGAATGAAGGTCCTTATTTCTTGGAATGTTTCTATCTTGCCTTGTACTTCTCCAACTGTCAAAGCATGCACGTGATGTAAATCTGATGTGTTGATGGTACCGTATTTTGCCGTGTATAAGTCAACCTTTTAACACCAAAAATTCACGTCTAAAAATCGCACTCGACTTATACACGGAA
>JAOBRG010296090.1:0-15819 GCA_027574985.1 Umimayanthus nakama
CCGTCTGGCCCAGGAGAGTTTTCTCTGTAGAAATAGGGTTTCTTTACTGTTTCGCAGTTTTCCAATCCAGAGGGGGGGGGTAACCAGTAAGGTTTGGCCGCTGAGCACCGATAAGCAAGTAGTAAGTTTAGATAAGTTAAAGTACTCTTAAAGCAATCCCAGTAATACCTACTGAGCGTTAGCCCTGGATAGGAAATGGGCCCACACGGAGAAAGAAAAAAATATCTGACCCCGGTGGGGTTTGAGCTAATTGAATTAAATATATGCTTTCCTTTTATTACCTACTAAGTGCAGTCGTTCTGTTTCCGGTTTGCAAGCCTACACTAATAATAGTACTATTACTCCTGATATCATTGTTTTTGTTATTAGTGTTTAATAACATAAAATAATTAAATAGTCACCTTATATTAAATTCTGCGGGGAAAATATAATTTTCACAAGGCTCAAAGACCCTTTACAATCATCTCTATTATTTTTTTTAGGTAAAAACGTAAGGACTTGTTTCTTCAAATTTTATGATTTGACCATTAGCTTGGTCTTAGTGCGCACCCTAATTTGTTTAATTCTAAGAACCCAACAATTATCATTTTCCACTACCATTGTTTCTGCAGGCAGATATCCTGGTGAGCGAGTTGTTAGGATCGTTTGGGGACAATGAATTATCGCCGGAGTGTCTCAACGGTGCCGGAAGATTTCTCAAAGGTATGGCAGTTGTTTGTTCTCAAACAACAACTTCTGTTTTTTTTAAATCTGAACTTAAGTTTCTTTGCGATACTGTTGTAATTCTTAAGACAAAAACAGCAAACAGAATAGGAATAGTGTTTAAGTTTAAGGTTATATAAGTTTAAGGTAAAGGTTTCAAGGTTAGGGCGATTTTTCAGTTATTGACTCTTGAAGTAAACAATATTATTACCTATACCATCCTGTCAATGTTTTACGAGTCATTGGATAATGAATCAATGAAAAAAAGGGCTAATGTTAAGGTAAGAGTTCTGTTTAGGCTTAGAGTGGCAATATGTCTGAATCGCCAGTAGAAGCGATTTGGAGTTTGACCCCTTAACTCGTACTTCAGTTCGATGACTCATAAGACGTGGAAATAGAACACTGGGTTAACGACTCCAACTCGAAAACATGGAAAAGTTTGTTAAAACAGCATTTCTATTAAGGAAAAAAAGCATTGTCTAAACAACGGCTTTCTACTTGTTTGCTATGTTTGAGTTATCCCTGGTGCGTACAATGCAAAAGTAGCTTTCCGCCACATGTCGGTTCCTGCCTGTTTAAACTGAAATGTCTGATGTGCACACATATACTTTTCTTGCTTCAACTCTCCAAAATCCCGCGCTTTGGCCGACCTCAGCGGGAGAACTGAGCGGCTCTGATACACGAGCAGGGCCATTTTGACCAGAACAAGTTTTGAGGACTTATACACAAATGCGTTCCGTTGAAGACCCGGCTTGTCGAACCTGCTGGACAGGGCAAATGAAAAGCGACCAAAAATACTAAGCATTTCACGAGCAGTTTCTGTCCGACTTAAACCCAGTTGTAAACCTTAACTTAGTCAGTTCGTGTCTGTGTACTGAAGCCACGTCTCGTTTTGGCTCCATCTTAAAAGTATAAATGTTATTATTAAACACCAAGCACTGGATATTGAAATTCTGGTAATCTGATTGGCTCTCTACACATGTTATAAATCCTTTATACTGCAATTTGTTCAAACATGGAAACTGACAATTTTATCACGGAAAATCTTCCCTTTAAATCGCCGAAAACTCTACTCGGTAGAAAATAGAATTCGAGGTATTTTTATCCAGTGTTTGGTATTTAATAAAACAATTATTCCACTCACGCTTGTTGGATATGAGCTAAAAGCTCATATCCAACGCGCGCTCGTGGAATAATTGTTAATTATCTTGTAATCCACACTTTGTTTTTCTCATGTTCGTTTACTGCTTTATGCTGCAGATGATGGCATCAGTATACCGTGCGAATATACATCGTACTTGGCGCCAATGTGCTCAGCCAAGCTCCATTATGAGGTGGCCCAGGGCAGAGATTTTAATAAAGGTCCTCGTGTAAGTATTTTTTATGTTTCATAACAGGTTTTGCACCTCATTCAGAGATGTTAATATGTTTCAACAGTGGCACATATACTGGTAACCATGGAAAGATTTCAGTTGACGAACAACTACAGCCAGGTTTTCGTATGATGTCATTTTTTACATATTAGCTCAGCGTAAGTGAAACAGCACAAACTGAGCTTCAAGTTCCAGGCAAAATAAGTCCGTTGTTTCATAAAGTATGATACAGTTAGCACTCGCTAAAAACTTAATTCTGATATGTCGACAGGAAGCTTTAAAAGTGCTAAAAAACGGTTATGAAGACGAAATCGGAATGAAACAATTACTTTTGCTGTCGAATTGGGAGCAATCGAAGAGTACTTCCGCATGGTATATTACTTTAACAATAACAACTTTCGACCGTTAATATTGTTCTTTGTTCTCTATTTGCTTTATAGGCGCCGTTTGAGACTTCTTATGTCGTAAGGCTGCACAATGTACATATACTTGCCAAGGAGCAACCATGTTTTAAGTTCACACACCCAAATAGAGGTACCGTTTTCATATCAAATCACAGGGAGTTCTTTCACCGTTTTGTGGCCTTGAATTGCTCACGATTACCTCCGATAACTAGTGTGATATTTACATAAAGCGTCAAGCCGAATAAAATCGATATTAAAACGGCCTCAATATCTTTTGTGCTTCACATTGTCTCCAATGAATGAATTGGTTAACTGCCGTACAAGCTTTAATAAGTCCCCCTCTCTAAAATATCTCGCGTCTAGAACATCGATTCCTTGAGAGAGTCCCCTCTTTAATCACCCCCTACTCCCCAGGCACCTATTGTAGCTGTTACAACAATTAAGAAATTGCATTTTCAGAGTCAAAACGTGTTTTACACAAGCATGAAAGGAACCACTTGGCAGATTCAGTTTGTGTTTTTCTGTGTTGCATCTCAGTTTGCGAAACTAATTTATTGAACCTTAACTTCCACTTGCAGACAGAAAAATTGATAACTCACGTTTCAAGACGCTTGATTTTGACATAAATATGAGCAGCACGCTGCACGGTTTTGCTGGCTATTTCGACGCAGTCCTCTATGGCGATGCCAGAATCAGTGAGTATAATTTTGAAGAGGCTGAATCTTTGGAGCTTTTTATTACATTGTTTTTGTCTTTATCGTATTTGATTTGTCAATTTTTACCAAACCATTTACTTTATACCTACTTTTTTGGTGTAGCTCTTGACCTTTACAAGATAATCGCTATTTAAGATAACAGATCAAATGGGGTGTGTACGATACAACACCAGGAGTTGAACAAGCACCTCTGCAGGCCAATCCACTTTTAGCTTGCAGTTAATATGACGCCGGTTACATAGAGCAGATCAGATACAGTTTTTGATATTTATCTATGTGTTTAATACAGTGTACAGGGACATCTGTTTAGCTCGGGACTATAGGAGTTAAAAAGATCCCAGTATAAACAAAAGTGAAAAACAAGTCAGTAGTTTACAAAATCGGAGAAACTAAATGAAAACAACGAAATAATACTACAAAGATTTGAGATTGCGCTTTGATGATTTTTTGGTTGTGCCAATGCTAACCGATTGCTTGATGTAAATGAGCAGGACATTGCAGGTTTTTGCCATTGTATCTAAAACTTCCCTGATGTTTGGCCAAAAAAAATCATCGAGACATATGTTGTTATTATTATTATTATTATTATTATTATTATTGGCTAATAAAGAAATGGCTTTCCAAAACTCGTGATGAAATACCATGTATTATTTTGTAGTGTTGTACCCTACGAAAAGTTTGACTTCCATTCTGAAAAACACTCTTTAAATTCATTTCAGGTATCGTTCCCGAGACGCACTCGGAGGGAATGTTCAGCTGGTTTCCTCTGTATTTTCCGATAGAGGTACGGTTCGCCCGCGAACGCCTTTGGGCCCATAGCCAGGATTTTTAAGGAGGAGGGGGGGGGGGGGAGGGAGTGCATAACTTTGAAACAAAGACCAAATACTGGTTAATGTTGGAATGATAGGCCATGCGATTGTCGAAGACATAAGGCTTTCTTGTTTACTTATTTACTTACTTACATGCTTGATTACTTAACTTATTTACTTACTTACGTACTTACTTAATACTTACTTAACTTATTTACTTACTTACTTACTTACTTAATTACTTTCTTACTCGTTTACTTATTTCTGACTATTTTGATTTTCAGAACCCCTTATATTTAACAAAGGGTTGCCGACTTACAATCCACATGTGGCGAAAATGTACCACGCGGAAGGTTTGGTACGAGTGGTGTGTGTCGCGTCCCGCCCCAGTCCCCCTACACAACGTTGATGGACGGTCCTCGCATATTGGATTGTAACATGCACATGGACCTTGTTAGAAGAACTGTGAGTCCGGCCTGTGATAGAACAATGTGCGCTGACCTCACTCACTCTCGAAATAAGTTATAGTTTGGTTATAGTTCAGAGTACCAATTAAAGTAAGAACAAGAACATGAATGATCTTAATGCTTGCAGTAAAAGCAACAAGGCAATCAAGTCTCGAGTTTCGCTAATGACTGAGAAATGATCTCTCTGAAAAAGTGCCTTTGCAAAACCCTTGGAATAAAGATTTTGGAACGGTTTGTTACGTTCTTTCCAGGAAATTGTGTCGTGGTTTTATTTGCCATAGCCGTTTCTTTAGGACCAGTGGAATGCGAAAGAGATCAAGAAATTGAAGAAGAATTGAGAGATGTTTCGTCTTGTACAGAGAGTAACAATTTATCCGAACTTGATAAACTTATTCTACGATGTTTGAAGGCGATTTTCAATCAGCTTTTTCTTTAACTTGCTCAGTCATGAATCACGCCAAAATTCGTCATGGTATGACAACCTAACATTCACTGTGACACTAACAGTATGTTTGTAGCTCTGACTCGTTGTACCGAGTGTGACTGAGAGTATATTTGTGACAATGACTGTGACTCATTGCGCCGAGTTTGAATAGCAGTGTCTTGTGGCAGTAACTGTGACTTGTTGCGTTTGTTGACTTGTCTCGCGCACAAGCGTAAGTTGCCTATGATTGTGGCGCTTCAGGAAGGCCAGTAGTGGCTGTGACAGTTGCCACTATGATTGTTGTGATTGCTGTATCAACAAGTCAGTTTTCTTTTGTGTTAAAAGCTGTTGCGTCGACACAGAAGCAATAAAATGTTCCATTGAATACAAACAGTATATTGTGGCTTTCTTTGCGTTTGTACATCATCGAAGCTGCCGAGACACTGAACTGGCGTTGATTTAGCTTGTGTCACGCGTGACCGTGTTTTGATAATAGCTAGCATAGTCAATCGGAGTGCGCGAAAAGCGCTATTCCTTGGTCTGGTCTATTGTAACTTGTCATTTATAAAAACCCTAGCATGCAGCCACCAAGTACAGTGACTGTTTACACAATAGCACTGACTTTTACAGAGATCATGATTATCCAGTGTAATTAGTAGTCCATTTCCCATTTAACCAGCTGGGTTTTTGTAGCTTTCTTTCTTGATATAAACTCTTGAGAAATAATACATTTCTGCAATGCGATAGCATGTAAGTGGCTTTTCCACTTTTAAGTTTCCAGATGAGCTAGTAGTTGCAGACTTTTGGCTAGTTAATGTTTTGTTTTATCGAAAATGTGCGCGTGTTCTTGTGTCATTGAAACCCAAATTGGAGTTATGTTTATATAAACTGTGACAGCTGAATAATAATTACGACACATAGCTGCCTCCGCTCTTAAAATGAACAGAACCATAGTGTATTCACCGTGCACCTATTTCAAAATTTATTATTGGCCTTATTGTTCTCAGTTATGAAATACTATCGTTTGGTTTTATGAGTTCTTTCAAAACGATTAGAATGGGTGGGTGCAAATACTAAATAATCCGTGAACGACTTTCAGCAGGGAAATTCGAAACTAGCTGTGGGTGTTTTTGTGTTCAATCAGAAATTTACATAATAAGTATAGACCGCATATATTATTGACTTTGTTTTCAGAAGTGAAAAGAGCTGCTAAGAAATGGAAGAAATTTTCTTGAAATAAATTGCTAGAAGATTTTTTAGTGTTTTTCTAAATTGAGTGATTTTGGCGTACTTTGATAAAGAGAACATATATTATGCCTTTTACTTGCATTCTCATGCAGGGAACTCGATCAGTTTGAGGTACGAAGGTCTGTTATCAGTTAAAGGAAAAAATTAATTTAAACATGAGTTGTTTCGCGAAAGAGCTCATCACTTTTTCTCCGCCGTTTTGTTGGACAATAGAGTTATTCATCGCATTTGGAACTCTGGTCGAGTAACGTGATCAAACACGTTGCCACTATCTTTGATCTCCTCTTGCAGACAGCCAAAAACGGTTTAATGTTTTCGATTTAACAAGCAAAAATATTCTATTGAATTTAATGAACTGAAATAACTCATTTTGACTCCATCCATTTAGATAATTAAAGTTTTTTTTTTGTGAAAAAGAAGCAGTGAAAGCAGAACTTTCATGTACTGATGAACACTTATCTTTTGTTAATTGTTTCATAATTCATTTAAGTTGGTAGATTTATAAAAGAAAGTGCTAAACATGAACGAAAATTAAGAGTTTTATTGAACCGAATACACGGAGGCCTTTAGCTTTGTTTTTTCTTATCAACAGTGCAAGAAACAAACAATTAGATTGAGCGGAGACCTCTGCTGTTGTTAGGCAAGTTATTTTGACCGTTGACATTTTTATGTCTTGCTGTGACTGTGTGTCTCGTTTATTTTGCACATGGAAATGTTTTGGCGGGTTTTTTGCATAAAACGCCAATATTAAAAATAACGAACAAAAAGTGACAGCGTTGGAAACTCTCATGTTGTAGGTACACCGAAACCCAACCGACTCACCACAAAATAAACACTACCTTAGTGCAAAATACCAAATTTAATCAGTCTAAAATGTCGGTCTCTTACCATTTTGAAATTTTTGGGGTTTTTTTACCGTGAATGTAAATGTTGTAAGAATGTGAAAAGTTATAAAATGGCTCGAAATTGCCACTATATCCTTAACAAAAAATTTGAGAAGTTTTGGGCAAAAATAGTGACGTATGAAGGAAACGTTTAGGCCTGTTTGAACAAAATCTGCCATTTCTTAGAGTTCTATGCGCAATTGAGTATAAGCAGATGTTTTTTAGATCTACAGTATGGTAACTGAACTGGTATCTGGTTTTATATAATAGTAAAGTTTTGTAGCTTTTGAACATCGTGTTGGTTTTTTTAACTATTTCACATCACATCTTTTAAAAAACCAGAGGAATATTTCCAAAATTCAATCGCCGTTCAACAACATATTTAAATCAATAGTTTGTTTTCAAACTAATATTTTAAAGTGTTTGCAAGTTTAAATATTAATGTCATTCCCAAAACATCTTCACTCAAAAGTCACTCGTACCGGCTGGCAATAGAGACTGTCCAATGGTTCTTGAGTCGTTGAGGGTTTTTTAAAGCTTAAGTGTTTCCATTTTTTTCCTCGGACAAGGCTTGTCGGTTACCAGTTTTGAGAAGCGAGTCAGTATCTTAAATCGAATGAGTTGAAAAATAAAAATAAACATCAAGTTGCATTTTCTTAAATGACAAGAAAAATATTTTGCCACTTCAGAGCACTTTTATCAGGAAACAGCATAATTTGAGAAAAAAACGCGGCTCGGTTCTTTTAAATCTTTTTGGCGGCAACCATAGTCGTCTTAGTGATATTAAACCGCTGGTGTCGAATTTGCTAACCCAAAGGAACTGAAGGCTCGAGTACGTGCGAAAAGTTGGAAATCCTATTGGCGAATTGCAAATCTCACGGCCCGACGCCATTCCCCACATTATGAGCGAAGCATTTCCATTGACATCAAGGGTAAAATATGCGCGGAAATCTTGACAACTGATGGGGAATATACGACTTGTAAAGCAGATGATACCAAGTGTGTTTTATGTGTAACAACCATTTACACTTTCCTCCTGTCAAAATTAATTCAGTTAAACTACACTACTGTCGTCTTTCTTCACTTTGAAAGCGATCGCATTTATTGATATTTCTCTTTTAAAAATGTCAAGGTGTACAGACTTCTAAGCATTGGGGAAAAGATAGATTTTTTGCGCTAAGTGCAAATTTGCATGCCCCGAGGATCAGTTGGCGTCTATATCTTAACTTGGCAGCAAGAAGTTTATTTTGTGGAATCGAAAGTGCAGATTTTTTTATAATTCGGCGAATCTTGTGGTCGAAATTATTTTTCAACAAGTCGGTTAGATAAAACAGACAATGTACATTTTTAATGAAATCTGTAATTTACTTTTTAGTTATTTGGCACGAAAATTCTGTGTCCCTTTGCAAACAATTTAGTGCATTTTGAGATCGCAGTTGACATACACAAACATCGCACATATTCCCAATATCAGCAAAACTTCATTTTAAAAGAAGATTTGATACCAAGGTTTTTGAAATTATATTAACGTGTCATCTCCGACAAACTGGAATTCCCAGGTTTTAAATTGAATTGAAAATAACATTTTAAACGAGTATTTCCGGCGCAGCGAACAAAACGCGGGGGTTTTCTTGCCAAAAACCAAAATATTTCCATATGGTATTTGTTTAGTAAACTGAAAATTTGAAAGCGCAACTTGAACTTCACTTGGCTCCAAAGGGTACAACTCTCTAAAAAGGATTTTTTTTTTGCAGTGTCGAACAAAGTACAAAAGGGCGCAATAACTCATGTAAGAAATAATTTTATCTCAACAAGCAAAAGTACATGATTTTGTCAGTTTTGCTAAGACTAATAATTACACGATGCGATTGTGAGAATTCTAAATATTCTGCCCAACGCCTCAACAAAAACTTTAAATCGTCGAATTTTGCTTCTCCGGACGACTTTTGTATTACAGAACTATTATTAAAGTTCGACAATTTAAAGTGTTTTGTTGAGGCGTTTGGCAGAATATATTTAGAATTTTGGTCACAAAACACACAATTTGTTCAATGTCGAAAAAACAGCTGAAGAAGAACTGAAAATGAAATTAGGCGGCAATATGACAACTTATGGAGACATTTTTTTGTTCTGGCTTTTCATACAAATTGACCAAATTAGAAAACAATATTGATATTCTAACTGTCTCGAATTACAGGTACACATTTTTGATTTTTGAAAATGGAGCTATTGCAAGTTTCATCTTGTCATAATCTTGTTGATCTTGCGAAGCACCGAATGATGAAAGAGTCAAGTTATGATTATCATAATATGTTTCAATATACACGACTGATGTTGTTTGGCACAAGATTTTCCCAGTAAGATTAACTTATAAAAATTTAATTTTTCTGTACAATAAAAATGTTTCCCAACACATATAACCTAAAAATGTTGTTGAAGAAAATTAAAGCAATTCATAAAAGGCACAATTTACACACAAGATCTATTCCAGTTCAGTTAAACAAAGGGATATGAAAAAATCAATTTCCCCAGGATAAGGTGTCAATAATTGCTGCGTTTGCTTGAGCAAAAACTATATTTGTTTAAAAAGTTTTGTTTGCTTAAAGTGTGATCACCCGGGATACTGCACATTTTAACGCAGGTGAACTAAAATATCTGATCGTTTTTAAACCGAAGTTAAATCATATGGGGCCGCAAAGCTAATTTAGAGATGTTGTTACCAATACGTGGCATGTGAGAACGCGCGTCTTACCGCTGGAACAAAGAAGATATTGACAGCTCTGAAGTTGCATTCTCGATTCCTGGTGATATGTTTCCGCAGTGACACAGCCGGTGAATAACTTATTGAAAATATTATCAGCAACAAAATTCGCTATTCGCTGCACGAGGTACTCGTTGAGGATAACACCGAACTAATAAATGAGACAGCCCTAACGAGCCATAATTCAGCACTGAACTTGATGTTTTACTGACTACACTATCGGGAAAAACTAAGAAAAAAAGAATACTGTACTTAAAGTCAGGTTTAGCCTTTGGGGACCGCCGGCTATGGAAGCGGTCATCGCTTCGGGAGCTCAAGGGATTCGCCAAGGAAATGAACCGGGATCTTTTTCACGCGGCTTATCGCTGTCTCATGAACAGGAAGACAAGCTATGGAGACAGAGGTTGTTCAGTGAATTAGAAGAAAACGAAACTAAGCGGCTACGAACGAGCGCGTTTCTACCGCTAGACCCACCTGCCCGCTCAGTGAAAAAGGGCGAGATACGCGTAAAAATTAATGTTTCTGGTATGCTTTTCGAAACACTTGAAAGTACTCTGGCACGATATCCAGATACTCTACTGGGCTCGTTGCAAAAGAGAATGAATTATTTTGACATGAACAAGAAAGAGTATTTCTTCGACCGAAACCGCGTGGCGTTTGATGCAATTCTCTATTATTATCAATCATGTGGCCGTCTTTTGAGACCCTCATCGCTCGATTCAAACACCTTCCTTAAAGAAATAACCTTCTTTGAACTAGGAGAAGACGTTTTGAAAAAGTTCGGTGGCGAGGCGGAAGAGGAAGTCGAAGAAAGTGATAGAAACCTACCGAAGAACCGAGTATTAAGGAAAATCTGGGAAGTGATGGAGTTTCCCCATTCCTCACTCGCGGCACAAGTCGTAGCCGTCTGGTCGGTTGGAATTATTTTGCTTTCAATCGTGGTTTTCTGTATGGAGACTTTGCCACAGTTTAAGCAGCCGGCAAAAAATAAAAACAAATACACGCCGCTTCAGGGCATCGAGGTTTTCTGTATAACTTGGTTTACCTTGGAATATGTAATTCGCTTCATCGCTGCACCACGAAAATTCGCTTTTCTCCGAGCGCCTTTAAATATAATAGATGTTTTAGCAATTCTACCTTATTTTGTAACTCTTGGAATTAGTCTTAAAGGAGACAGCTCTCAAAACACGTCGATGGTGGCTTTCTTTAAGATTCTGCGTCTCATCCGGGTCTTTCGAATCTTCAAGCTTTCGCGCCACTACCGCGGGCTCAAAGTGTTGGGCTTGACGCTTCAGGCCAGCACTCGAGAACTTCTCTTGCTCGCCTTCTTCCTGCTAATGGGAGTCGTGATTTTCTCTAGTGCTGTATACTACGCCGAAGCGGCGCAGTTTGGGTCTATCCCAGAAGCCTTTTGGTGGTGTGTGGTTACCATGACAACAGTTGGATACGGAGATAAGGCGCCAGTCACGGACTGGGGGCGGCTGATTGGAGGTCTGTGTGCCATAGCAGGAGTTCTCTCCCTTGCCCTCCCGGTGCCAGTCATTGTGTCTAACTTTAGTTATTTCTATAATCAAGAGAAAGAACTGACGGAGCCCCCTCCCCCCGGGAATGTGGCGGCACCTACAGTCTGTGCCAAGAACAGAAAGGCTTCAACGACGTCATCGAATGGCTGAGTTTAGCTTTTTGAAATTTTCACCGTTTCTCACCGAAAATCGCCATTTGAACTATGAAGTTAAGTTCGTACTTTCGGTTTGGTTTAGTTTTTCTTGTTTGTTTTTTTTCTAAATTAAAGTTTGTATATCGTTGTAAAATGAGCCGCAGGTTGTACACTCCAATCAGCGACTTTCTACTTCGTGCTAACGAAGCTGGATAAGCACCGGACACCGGAAGACCTCCGACACGCCTTTAAGTTACACCAAGTATCAGGGTAACACAGTGAGTAAATATACGGTCACTCCGCCGTGAAAAGAAAGATGTGCAATAAAAGGGACCAGTAATCTTTACGGGTCTCGCAACCCCATTGACAGTTGGCATGTATGTTTGATGGCGTGTACGGTTTGACGGCTAGATCTCAGAAGAACTGAAATTCGAATCGATTTTAGGTGTTAGAGCAAAGAGAGCAACTCAGTTCTAGCTAGTCCCTGTGTGTTCGTCCGACCAGAGTGAGAAACCCCGCCCAGCCTCAGCTCAAACTTGCAGGCTCAAATTACACGTTCTTGAACGACAGTTGAAAGCTCTCTCTTTGATCTGATCGCTCCAACAAAGTGGAAGTCAAATCTGGGGCATGCGCAGAAACCGCCTTTAATATTTTTTGCACTTGCCTTTTCCCTCTTTAGTATTAACAACAAGCAACAATCGTAATATTTGATATTTTGTCAGGAACCCCTATTAACCAAATGCAACTCTCGTCGGGTACTCCATTAGACAAAATGGTTTAAAAAATTTAGAAAATAATTTATCTCTCGCTTTCGGCGGTAATACCTCCCAAGCCGAGAGCGAGTTGCTTTGCCAGCACGTGGCAGTTTTGCTGTTACACGCTTTTTTTTATAAGAACAACTTTTATAAGAACACCCAGGCTGAGATTTGCCCAAAAATTAAGAACAAGCTAAGAACAATCCCCAGGCTGAAATTTTGATCAGAAAAATTTAAGAAATTTTATTTAATTCCTTGTACACAGAGTAACATGTACATGTAAAGAAAGACCTGTTAGAATTACTGAGCTGGGTCATCGAGCGCTGGAGGAGTGATGAGCAAGCTCGTGACGTTCGCGCACAATGTATTGACAGTTTCAAACTTTTTCGCGTTAGTACAGCAGGATGAAATAACAGCTAACACGTATTTTTAGCGTCGTTTAATTGTTCCGAGCGGAATTACCAGGAAATAAGAACAATTTAAGAACAACTCGAGGCTGAAATCGCCAAAAATTTAAGAACAGCCCAGGCTGAGCCGATAGTTACTGGTTCTTATAAAAAAAAAGCGTGTATAAGACAACTCTCTGCTCGTTATATGAAGTTCTTCTTGCCGTGCCGGTCGAAGCAATGTTGTGGCGCAAATATCGAGTAATGTCGATACACCTACAATGAAGGTTATAGTGTAGAGACACCATGTCATTCACCGCTCTTAAAGAAAAGTGTTTCAGTGAGTTTGATCTGATAAAATAAAATGTTCGAGAGAATTGGTTTATGTTTGTAACAATATCTTTTGAAACTCAAACCATCTATTTTCTCTGGTTTGTGGTTGCGACAAAAGTTCTGTCGAAATACCAGTTTTTCTTTAGTAATACACTTCCAAAATGCGTTAACGACGGTATTTTAAATAGACGCCCGTGGTGTTAGTTATAGACGCCATGCTTAACACCCTCCATTTATTATTGGAACGCTGCATCTCTCATAATCGAGACCCTGTTAGTTTGATGTTATAAAGCATGACAAACACTAAGCTTTTTTCGGGATACCCTCGCATCTGTGCAAGAGTTAAACTAATCTGGCCGGTTAACTCACAAGACTGTAACCGATTTTTTTTCACGGTTAAATTGGTCGGGTCGGTAGCTCACTGCAGCCAGTTTCATCGAGACGGTCACTCTTATGGTACGCCCAAGCAGTGCCCTGACCAAACGTGGCACACTATTCACGCTCGCATTCTATTGGCTCATACGCAAGTGAGCTTGCAAACAGGTTATCAGCGGATGTTTTGAAATCCTGCCGGCTGATAAAACATCGTACGGCTGTCAAAATGTACTTGTCCAAAACTGCAGTTTTCTGTCTGCGATAAAAAGAATCGATTGTCTCCTAACGAAGTATCGGTCAGTGTGCAGGGGCTTATTAAAGTGGGCTGTAACACTTCTCTTTGAACTTTGAAAAGGTTTACGTTTGTTTTTCTCTATTGCTTCTAACAAGCAAGAAACACATACCTAGGTGACGGAGCGGGAGAAAAGTGACAGACTTACTCAGTTCCGTAAGTGGCGAGCGCACGAAGGTCCACCAAAGTTTTAGGTTGTGTGTTTTTAATCTTGCTAATATGGCCTTTACTTCTAAATCAGTTAACATAGAAGATATAGCACAGGTGAGGGAAGCCCTTAGAGAATAATGTTAGTTCTTCTGCTGATCAAAATAATATCTCTTCTGGAAAAGAATTAAGTCCATTTTTTCAAAACCACCTTTTTCAAAACTGTACTGCCACGCCATTAGCGTATATATTTATGTTTGACCAAAAATGGAGATTATCTGCTAAATTATTAGTTGCTTGACAAGCCAAACTTGTGACTAATACGGTAGTGCAAATGTCTGCTCAGTATACCTAGAGGAAAAGCTGCTGATGTTAGCAGTTGCCCAGATTTTTAAGTGAATTTTTTAAGTGTTTTAAATCTGGTATTCGGATCAGTTACTGTGAAAATTGTTTATTGTAGTATAAAATTGAACTTCTTAAAACTTCTTAAAACTTTAGTTTTGTTGACGGTCTAATATGGGAGAAAACCCAACGAGTTTTGATTATCAGTGTCAGTCGTATTCTCGTGTAACCAACTAAAACGTTTGCATTCTGCGCGTGAGCGGAAAAAGGGAAAAGCATACTTGCCAGCCGTCCCGATATTTGTTTTTCAAAACCTCGATCCAAAAACGGGGAGGTCCCGATTTTTTCAAAAATTTCAGCCGGTAAATACTTCTGTTGTTAAAGTAATGTTTAAGAGGCAAATCAGTAGTGTTCAATGTCTTTTCTTCAAATTGAGAAGAAGTTTCCTTCATCGATCCGAACCGCTCGTATGAATGGCTCGTGGATTTCATCGGAGCGTAGTACACGTTGGATATGCTTTGTTCTTCCTCTACCCAAGATTTTCCAAGCGTCCGATGAGCCCGCGGGGTTTTATGGGATGCTTTGGTCTGCAGTTGGAAGGGGGACGGGAGGAGGGGTTAAAGGCAATGAAGAAAGTGTCCTGATTTTTTATTTCCAAATGTTGTTGTCAGATATGGTATAGAAGACTGATTTCACGGATCTGAGATAAGGTTAGGGTTTGCTATGAGGTGATGTTTGGAAGATGGCTTTTCATACGGATAAACGCTCGCTAGCTTTGCACGGTAACGAGAAAGCGCATTCCACTAATTTATGACTACAACATGAGAGGCAAAACCCTTAAGAGAGTGGATGCTCACGTGACCTTGGTGTACTCATCACTCGTAGCGTTAGTTTCAATGAGCACATCTACTCCCAGGTGAACAAAGCTAACAAGATGCTAGGTTTCATCCGTCGTAAACTCAGCAGCAGGAGCGACCAGTTTCGGCCAACATTTAGATCTCTCCACGTGGCACTTGTGCTTTCTCACTTGGAGCTAGTATGCCTCTGAAATCTGGAGCCCAAAGTCTGTCAGCTTAACAAAGCTAAATGAGGGTGTCCAACGACGTACCCAACTTAGCGTAAAACGAACGCCTTCACTCAGCAGCTCAATCTTCTTCCATTGGTGAACCGAAGAGAAGTTAAAGACTTAACAACATTTTACAAACTTAAGTATGGCCACTACAATTTTTCAGCTGAAAGATATTTTGTTTTTTGCCGCTCAGACAAAAGATTAAGGTCGTATTCTAGCATTAAATTAAAAATTACCGAATTGTTCATATTTATGGCACAACTTGCCTGGTAAACTTACGACTACTAATTTAAGCCTATCATGATTTATCGAAGAATGTACTGAGTTTTATAAGAAGAAGCGCTTTAACCCTGACCACTAAAACTGCTTGAAACCTGCAGCAGCTTCGTTGAGTCCTGGTCGACAAAAATCGTCACAGTTTAATAAAGTTGGCCAATGACTAGCAAGTGAGGCCTGAAGTGAGGCAGGTAGCTGGAGCGTGGATGGTGATGTCAGGGGCTGTGGGTGGTGGGGGTTGCACCAAGAATGGTAGTCAGTAATGGTGATCCGGCAAATAATGCCAACCATGATGAAACATCAATGGTGACGAAAAACAATTTAGTGATCAAGTGCCAATACAATCATCACCAACAACAAGGAGCTACAATGAACACAAATGTGAGCACAGCTAATACC
>JAOBRG010296312.1:0-15814 GCA_027574985.1 Umimayanthus nakama
TCTCGCTGCAAGCTTGCAGAAGCCAACAAAAGAGTGTTCTGTTGATGTATTGAGACCAATTGCATCTAATTTATCTATATTTATAGCTTGGTCCAACAATTTTTTTGAGTGTAACCAGTCTTCAAGGGTAGTCAAAAGGTGCATTAGTGTTTCAGTTGCTCTTGCGCAAAAGAGCATAAATTTGACTCTTTGATGCCTATCTTGTATAAGAAAGAGTTTGTAGCTATTTTTCTGTGTAATAATTTAAATTGGAAGTTTCCTAATTTGGCACTTTTTGAAAAAGCATAAATTTTTGAATATCTTATGTTCCATCTTACATCTTCTTCGAGTTCTTTCTGACATTGTATCTCCCACTTGCTTTAAGTTGTCTCGGGTTTGGTTGATACTGCGTTAGTGAAGGCTTTATAAAACTCTTTGCTCGTGCAATTACCTGCCAGCGTCTTTTGTATTAGTCCTTTTTTTAGTTTTTTCTCAACCCTTTGTTTATTCACTTGTCTTTTCAAATAAGTGACACTGGATACAAGCCTATAACAATTGAGAAACGGAGCTTGTAATTTGTATTTTGACTGGAACTCGTCGTGGTTCAAGAATGTAGACTGTGTGCCGTTTCTTAAAAGATGTTTAACTTTGATGACTTTTAGTTTCCTCCAACTCACAAAATTAACTGGTCTGTTTTCAATCTTAATAAGTGAGTTGTTCCTCCAAGGATTCCAGATTACATTGAAAACGTACGTCTGCCCATATTTTAAGGATTTCATCAACAAATTTATCTTTGACATCAAATAGCTTCAAGTCATTTTTGCTTAGATTGCATGCATGTAAAAATATTTTTATTCCCCAGATCACTAAGATAAAAATCAAAAATAGCTTTCCATTTGCCCTTATTGGTTTCGTCGAAATAGGCTGTTCTTGTTTTTTAAAGTACTCATAAGAACAACAACAGTAATAAATAGCTCCTAAAGTAAAGCAAATGCATCTTACTTGGGATGGAAATTTGACTGATCTCGACGTTTTAAGTATTTTTAACTGT
Organism: Umimayanthus nakama; assembly: GCA_027574985.1. NCBI lineage: Eukaryota > Metazoa > Cnidaria > Anthozoa > Zoantharia > Parazoanthidae > Umimayanthus > Umimayanthus nakama. The sequence goes on from JAOBRG010296312.1 coordinate 1,031, forward strand.
CAATAAAACCGAATTTGAGGAAAACTGTGGAATTTTGTTTAAAAAAGTAAACTTTGCATTAATTATTTCAAGTCCCAGCCTGGATTGTTCTTAGCTTGTTCTTAATTTTTGGCCAAACTTGAGCTTCGTTCGTTGTTCTTATAAAATTTTTCTTATACTGAAAAGAAAGCGTGTTGCCACTTGCATGTTGAGCGTGCCTACGTTTTATATTGGGAAGGGGGGAAGGGTTACCTGGAATGTAGTGTACCGTTAGAAACAGTAGTTGTTCTCATGGTACACGTCAAGCAAGAGGTTGCGCAGTTCTTTCAAAAAGAAATCTTGATTACATAGTTGAGCAAAACTCTAATGACAATGAAAGTAGATTGATTGCCCTTGATTTAATCATTCATGACATGACTACTATTTTTTCCTTGAAATTTTTCTAAGTACGAGTCTCAGTTTAAAACGAATGTTGGAGTTTTAGTAAGCGTCCGCCATCTTGAAGTGGGCATAGAATAAAAAAATCGCCCGGCCCGAAAAAAATAGATGTTAAAAATGCTGAAGAAAGGTGGGCATGACGAGTCTCGAACGTAAACAGGAATCACTACTCACTACCACTACACTAACCCAACATTTCGATGTTAACATTTACATTTTTTTTGTATGTCTATCCATTACAAAATTAGTAACCCTGACCCAACCCTAACCCTTATTAACCATAGATAACCATGAACAATTATCAATAGCTCTATGATATGAATTTACGAATGATAAATGAGCCGTAACAGTCCGTTATCTTGAAGTGGGCGTGAAAAATAAATGCGCCCGGCCCGGAACAAGGCTAAATTCTGAAGTTTTTCGCAGTGAAGTGTCGAAAGTGAATTTCTTTTACAAAAATCTTTCTCTTTTACACATCGGCGATCAGATATCGTTTTGTTTGGGTCATAATTTGTTCCGGCGTTGGGCTATAGCTCCTTCGCTTAACTATTCTTAAAGTTATAAATTAAAAAAAAATGACTTATAAAGTCAAGGGCAACATCATGAGCGACCCTTCGAAATGGAAGTCAAATATTTTTCAAAGGTCACTACTGATAGTTAAAGAACAAAAAAAGAGGAACAAAGCACAAATAGTTGCTGATCTGAGCGACCTAAACAGGAAGTTCCACTTGATGTGCAGCCTTAATGGAGCGGTCATCTTGGCGTTTTTCCTCTTCACTTATTTTGTATACTTGTTGCTTAATACAACGCGAAATTCAAAATTAAAGTCTTTGCAAAATGCCAGAGTGTGAGCTGTCAAGATTCCCTAAAGTTACAAAATACCGCTATGCAACCACTATCCTTTCTTTACTTTTCTTACAAATATAAAACTCTAAGCTCAAAAACTCAACGTTTTAGAAAATGAGTGAATGCTATGAATTTCATATTTGGAAGATCGACCGAGGTTTATTTCCTTAGCTATGAAGCAATGATTGTCATCCGAGCTCACGCATGTACAAGGTCGTGAAAAAACCCTTTTAATTCCTTGTTAGAACTGGCTCCAATACTTGACGTGCACGGTTTTACAGTTCCTTATCTCAGTTAGTAAACGGTTGAAAAAATAAAAAAAATAATTTGAATTTTTCGTTAACCCTAGGAGGCAAGAGGGGGGGAGGGGGGGTAAATCTCACCCCCCCTCGATATTTTTGGGCTTAAAGTTTTTGTTCTTTGACCGATTTCCAAAAGCTTTAGCACAATTGTTCTTTAATCTTTAACACATCTTTTAAATCTAATGAAGTGAGGTCACGATTGATGACGTCATCATAATGAGTCACGCAACTTGTATGTTGACTACAAAAGAGCATATTTTCGCTAAAAAGCGACTATTTTCGCTTAATTTGAATCTGCGTAAATTTGAACCACTTTTCGTTCTCCTCCGGAGTTAGAATTAATGTGGTCCAACCGTACTATTAAACGAGACTCTAGTCTTGAGTAAGTCATAATTCAAGACGGTAACACTCATAAAAACGCTTGGAGTTAGTTGCCAATGATCAGCTCTCATTACGAACCAATGCAAGGCCGTACTAATAAAGTTCAATTTAAAGCAACAGTGTTTCAGCCTACGATAACTTTAATCAGCTTCCATTAGCAACTAACCGAAACCGGCTCCTCGCTCAAACAGACTGAAAGTTCATAAAACACGTTTTTAATTAGGAACAAACAAGCCAAACTAAACTAAGAAACTTGAGCTAACACGTTGGCGGTCTTCGATTTTCCTAGTTAAGCAATCTAACAGTTCTAAGGAAAATGGTATTCATGTTTGATGTCATTCTGGACAGGGTTTTGGTGTCTGTACTTGTAGAATATATGCTATTTTAAAGTTAAAATGGTTTTATGATGTTTGCACTCGCTTTCCGTGGATCTACTGTTAGTTTGACTGGCTCCCAGCAGTTGTCTTGACACATTTAGTCTGGCCCTCTCTTGCTTGCATTGTTCCTTGTGGACACTTCTCGCACTTGGATCCCTTCTGTCGCGTGCCAACTGGACATCGTACTAGGGAAAAGGTAACTAAATAAGTGTCCGCTCTGTGTCTGGATTAGTCTAACTATTACTGAAACTAAACCAATTATTCTGGATCATCCCAATTCATGCTCCAACACTAGCTTGTTTCTGATAGTTACCTTAAAGCTTGTAGACGTTAACTGCATACTTCTTTGAAACTTTTAAATTTGCTCATTTTTCTTTTGTTTAAAATATATTTTGCATGCGTTTTCAAACGCAGTAAATTATGTTAACTACTCTAAACGGGCAAACCATTTTAGCCTTGAAAAGCAAAAATTTACGTCCGTATTTGTTTAAAGTATCAGGCTCAACCGTGGCTTCTTTGTGTGCGTTTGATGATGAAACCGGTACATAAATTATCAAAAGGGAAAAAAGCCTGATAATAATAACAACAACAATAATAATAATAATAATAATAATAACAATAATAATAATAATAATAGTAATAATAGTAAAAATAATAATTATTATTGTTAAAAATATAATAAAAAAAACAATAAATATAATAACATTAATCACGTCTTGTTAAAAGACGCATAATTACATATCTGGAAGATTTCAACCCGGCCAAAATAGCAGTTCTGCAAGACAGTCTGTTAGAAGCGATTACTCTATAATATTCTGATATTCATTTGTTCTAAAAGGAAGCGATGACGCTTACCACAATAAGGACCACTGCTTACAACTCCTGGTTGACTGCAAACGGCTTTGACCGATGATGTTATTGTCACTTCAATGTCTCTCAATACGTTTTGCAGAGCACTGATCAAATTTTTGATGTTATCATGGAGTTGGCTGCTGCCAGGAGTCTTAGTAACAGCGATGCTTAAATTCACGTTCTGCACGTCCAGTGAATCACAGTGTTGAGCGGCAGTGTGAGTGCAAGCTAAGTGGTAGAGGGAGCACTTGGATAAAGGAGCGGAAATGTATGACATCAAGATGGTATACAGCAGGTTCGGATGAAAGTAACATGGCATGCTGAGACCACGAAACTGCGCTGAAATAACTGCCTTGTTTGTTTTTACAATTCCTGAAAAATGTATGAATACAACAATGTCAGAAACGTCAAAGGTCGGTGTTCATAAACAAAGCCATTAGGGAGCGGTCAGAAATTATTGAGGGGGGAGGGTCACTATTTATGTAGGGAGGATCACAATTTTTTCCAACGAAATTTTGGGAGGGTCACTTTTTTTAACCTAAGTTAGGAGAAGGTAATATTTTTCTCTTAAAGGACTGCATAAAATTGTATTTTCTCTTTTTTTGATAATACACAGATCGGTGAAAATACTTGTCATTTATCATTCCAGAATATAAATTCAAATTCGTCATACAGTGCTCGCAAAATATTTTTGACTCTCCAGTGTCTCTTTATAAATTAACTTCCAGCTGTTCATATTCGGGAGTATTGTTCAAAGTATGCCCAACACAGTATACACACTAGTTGACGTATTCGTTTATTAAACTAGAGCTGTTTACTGCTGCTTAAATCGAAAGCATTTTAAAAAGACTTTGAGTGCATCAGGCATTGAAAACAGGACTTTTATTTTCCTTTATTTGTATTGCCTCCTTTCGCGCATAAGTCAATTTTTTTCTAAAAATCTGTAGCACATCCAAATTTTACTATTTTGGTCTTTGTCATCGAGGCTTTTACAACTGGAACTGCTCGTTTCCTTTTTCACTATTTCGATAGGATTTGAGATTCCATTCAACTGCTGCTAAAACTTCCACATGTCCTGATTAAAAAGATTTTGAGACAATGTTTTATCAGAAGGTGAAGTGTAATACCATTGCGGAGCACAAAACCGTATTCAAAATTGTATCCTAAATTATCTAGTCCTCTTGAAATATATGGGGGAGGGTCGCAATTTTTTTCACTTCGCTAAAGGGTTTTTTGTATGGCAAGGGGGGAGGGTCACATAATTTGAGACCACAACTTTTGCGGAAATAGGAACCCTCCCCCCCAATAATTACTGACCGCTCCCTTAGAAGAGAGTAGGGCTGCTAAAACGATCCACTTAGCTTCGGAGACCCGCGGTTATTTTAGTTATATCAGTTTTATTTATATTTCGTTACGTTACGCCACAAGTGCACAAATTTTAGAACATAATTTACTACCTAGTTGTCTTGTAGAAAATATGTCAATCAGAAACCTAGTTGATCTGGCAGTGAGCAGAAAGAAATGAACAGCCTCGAATTTAAATTGAATCAAAAGTTTTCTCAGGTACACTGTAGTAAAAATCGGAAAGTGCTAGCTAACTCTTTGGCTTTGCCCTTACCCTATAAATCTGGTTACTTCTTGCTACATTTAATTTTACTTTAGGAAAAGTTCATAGAAATGATTTCCGTTCCTCTTGCCTTAACCACTTTTATCTGCCTCAAAAATGCGTTGTATTTGTTGTAGTTTGTGACGCAGCCCTCCTTTCTAATAGCCCCCAAAGGTTTCTTGAAATTACACTTTATATTTATAGTTTCTCAATTTTCTACAAATGGTACTTTCAGAAAAGTTGAGAGTTTGTGCAGTTTCAACGACATTATTTATGTCTTAATCGAGGTGATTTTTAAGCACATATTTGGGTACGAAACACGACGAGGCACCACGGCTTTCGTGTGTCTTGCTTACTCTTGATCTTGCAATTGGTTTCGCTTGAAGATCAAATCTGGAGTGATCTTATACCGCTTCAGTGTTTCAGTTATTAAACTGCCCAATACCGAGATTCTTTAAAATAAATCACAATTAATTTCGTAACGCCGCCATTTTGAACTTTCATTTAGGCGCAAGTGACAAGCAGAGTCGAACTGCATTGTTTGAGCACCATAAAAAAGAAAAATGCGCCTGCATCATCATAAAGAAAAATACACCTTATAATGAAAAATGAGCCTCGAGGAAAAATGTACCTCAACAAGAAATAGCATCATCATGAAGAAAAATTCATCTCAAGAAGAAAAAGCATCATCATAAAAACGAACCACATAAAGAAACAAGCATAACATACAAAAAAGCATCATCCATAGAAAAGAACGTTAAGTTCATTGTACCTGAACACATGGGAGGTGCTCTCTGTGGATACCACTGGCCATCTATACCGCAGATGTATCGTTCGTACGGTGGAATGGCGAAACCAAAACCTTTCTTGCACGAAACGGTGCAAAATCCCCCATAAAGCCACGTATCGCAGTTTCTCTCACCGTTTGCTGGGACTGGAAATGGCTTGCATCTTCTTTCTGCGAAATACCATTTAACAGAAACTATTTGGTTAAAAATAGTTTTACGCCACTCCTTGTCGGCCAACCGCTGACAATATTTTTAAGATGTAGATTAAAAAAGAGACTGGTTAGATGCATACTTTTATTATATACTAGGAGCAATCACAGATCAGGAGAATGTGTTCAACGTCTTCGGAAAAATTGAGAAATTAGCTTTCGGGGTTACTGACTAGAAGCTGGATTTTTTACTAGATAACTGGCCCAGAAGTAATTAGGCGCAGCACTTGGTGTACATGTACTAGTCCGCCTTCAGGGCTAGTTCTTCATGTAATTTATAACAATAGCATAAGCAATAAGGATAGCAGCGTTGAAACTCATCAGATAAGTAAACAACTTTGCACCGCGATCGTATTACATGAAGTAATTAATATTTTGATAACCTTTAACCTCTAGCTCTGTCTGCGTTTCCGCGCCTATGAATTTCATATGATTTAAACAAGACTGTTCCGAACTGTTTGGAGTTTGAACTGAAGTTTCGTAAAGAGTTTAATACCGGAGTTGATGAGGGCATTTGGTAACTGTGTAGACAAAATGACACTCGATAACTTTTTGCGCAATCAAGTTAAGTTGTAACAAAGACACGATAGGATTTGTGATCGCTCGATAACTGATGTGCCATTTGTCAACTGAAACTCGATTCGCTACGGTCACGGTTGGCCAACGTGTAACAATTATTGCAACTACTCTTTTTCCCGTAAACTACATTTTTTTTGCAAAACACTCAGTACTGATTTTTTAAAGAAATCTACTAGAACTAGCGACCAGCCAAATGCACGCACAAGGACAACAGCCATAAAAACGAGTTCGACTAAAGTACAGTCGGCCATGAGGTCAGCCCGCAGATTCGAAAACGAGTTCGGCCCCTGGAAAAACCAAGAGGGGCGTCCAAATGACAGTAAACGAACGAAAAATCTCAAAATTTGTTGGCTAGTACAACACAGGGAGACCATCCAATTCCAGACCAGGATTGCGTTCTCCTAACGTCGAACGCAATTTTAAAATATACAAATAATGAAATACCCGAAATGGTGTCTCACAGAGTGCTCAATACCACAGTAGCGGTAGGGCAAGTATAATAGTAATAAATAAAGGCACGGATCACTTTTGGTTTCTCATTTGTCATACAGACTGTTTCGTACAGGTCCGGTTGGACTTGCACTTGTCAGTGACTGGTTGGGAATGTATTTCACAAAGTTTAGTACACCGTACTCAAGTCTCCCTCACTCAGCATTTTTCAAAAGGATTTTGTCTTTGTGGCGGTACTTGCTGACTAGTTTGTTTTTTGTTGAATGTTGCCTGCTATGGTTTATAAATGATAAAATATTTCTCGGCAATGCATAAATTACATTTCTTTGTGCAGTTAGAATAATGCGATGCGTGACATAAAACTTTCCAACTCAAGGAGCAATTACAACTGTTTTCTTTAAGTTGCCAAATGTACTTACCTAACTCTTTGGCGTTGCGTGTCGCTTTTGATTTAAAAGAGGCTTTATGGTTTGCTAATCAAGATTTTGAAAGTTGTTGCCGTTAATAGTCTAACGTAAGTTTCCGCACTGTCTTCGCTTGTCTCAGTGGCCAGGTGGACCATGTCCTTATTTAAACATTCTCCTCCCAGCGGGCGTTCATATACTGTACATGTAGCGCGTCAACAGGAAAATGGTCTCCTGAAGCATGTCAGAGAGACTTGAAATTACTCGTTAATTCTTTTGACTCATATATCGATATTCTGGCTTCTGCGTATGCTCCCCCCTCAAAAGAAATTTGACAATATTTAATATTATTGTTGCTTTATCTCTTGACATTTGGCTTTCTAAAGCAACCGCAGTTAAAAGCAGACTGAAAAAAAAAACATGCGAAAAGGAAAACCGTTGTTGTCCATCAGATGCCTAGATTTCTGCGATAGACCACTTTCTTGTTAACGGCGTAGATATATGTAAACACTTATTTGCAAAAATTCTGCTTTTCAAATATATTTAGGGTAAGTATGTTGCTGTTTTATATTACTTAGAAAGGTATCGACAGGTGAAGACCCGTAAAAAAGCTAACTGCAACTGTCTATCAAGAGGTGTGATTAGTTGGAAAGAGATAATTTCGCAACAATTTTTTTTTCTAAAATTGGTAACACCTTCAATTAGGCATCTTTCATCTACCCTTTGTAAAGGGTCCTACAGCTGTCATAAAATATTTCATTGAAATACAAAAGATATCTACCTATGGCACATATACGCAGACTTTTATTATCATCTCTTCGGGTGATAATCCTAAATATAGAAATGAAAGCAAATGAACCTACTTACTAAAATTAAAATTATAAAGGGTGTTCAGTATTTGTAAGAATATTGGTAAAATGTTTTAGTTGTATTGAATCCTATAAGCTTGAAACTCCCACCCCCTCGGTGGATTTTTGGACTTAAGTTTTTACCCCTTCACCAATTGCCAAACGCCTTTGCACATTTGTTCCTCGATAATGAACCGACATCGTTTGACGCATTGTAAATGACGTCAGCATTGATTAAGTCATGATACTAATGTACGGAAACACTCTGCATGCACATGCAGTCAAACTTATAATTTTTGGAACAAAAATGGTTAAAATATTCATAGTAATTCATATTCTTCTTCTTATTACGTACTTTTTGCACATAAAACAATTTTTTTAGCTATTTCCAACAAAATGTGTGAGTTCTAAGCAAAATCTCAAAAATTCTTAGATTTTGTATTTGCTACAATGGTAACAGCGGTTAATTAAGTGATGATTGTTACTATGCAAGTTCATAAAAGGGTCATGCAGTAGTTACATGCCGAAGGGCATGTGCTAGTTCTTAATTGTTTTAAAAATCTTGAGGGGGGAAGGGGGGGGGGGAGGGGCGAATTCTAGCCGTTGAAGTTAGAACTTCAAATTTTGTGATTTCTGTTAAAAACTTTTAAGGAAGACTGACTTTTGTGTTTTAAGAGTTGTATCTTTTAAGCAACTTGTTCCCATGATAAACAGTTTCTTCAGCGAATATTTTTCATAAGATTTTCCTGAATAACTTTCGTGGTTTATGTTTTCTAAATGTTTTTTTCTGTCAAGTATGGGATGGTCAGGCAGGCGAAGTCTGTCCTGATAGCTTTAAGGATCTTTGTACCAGCTAATGCTGTGCTCACATTTACTGTTTTGCGCGTACGTCGGCCAACTAGAGTTGGTTTATGCTTTTAAAACATTCTTTGATGCAGGTGTCTGAATGTGTACCCACTATAACAGGCCTTAAGGCCAGTTTCAACTTTGGCGAATTCGGCCGCGCGACCAAGCGAGGGGCTATCAGGGCATGCTGAAAGCGAGCGTTTATTGGCGAACGCGCGCCCAGTTCTGAAAGTTGAACCAATTTCAACTTTTTCGCGACCAGAATTATGGAGCGAAAGCCAATCAAGTTGCTTCTTTTTCAACGCTACAGCATGCGATCGTACCGGTTTGCGCGATCAGATTCACTGAAGTGACCCTTACACTTGTACAGATTTCAGTTGTTCTAACGACGCGTTGTAAGTACGGCATAGGGAGCTTGACATGATTGAGCTTTTCATTTCTAATTTCTAGGGAATTAGATAACTATCCAACTGATAAAGCTGATAAAACATCCGCGGAACACTACCTTTGATCTGCGTTTGCTGTTACTTCAGTATTCAGTTGTCGCTCTTATACACGTATTATATTTTTTACTTACTTTGCACTTTCAGGGTAAACGAGCAAGACCCTGTATTACCAGATTTATCGGTAGCAGTATATGTCACGGAGTATTTGCCAAATTTCAACCTTGTGCCAAGTTTGAAGTTAGAATCTACAACAAGTGCTTCACCGGAGTTGTCTGTGATGTTTGGTAGCGGCCATGTTGCATTAACAGATGGTCCATCCACCAACATCGTTGTCTTAGGTGGACAGATCAGCTTTGGTTTCTCAACATCTGTGGAGATGGAAAATAAATAAACTACTGGCAGCATTGTAACAACGATATCGGCTCTGTTTCAAAATGTACAAGACAAGTTTTTGAAAACAGTATAGAAAATCGTTCTGAAACTTGAAAAACCATTTGTTTTTAAACACAATTCTTTGGAATTGGTAACCTATGGCTCAACTTTGAAAGTATAAAGAGATAGTTATCACCCCCCCCGCCCCCCTGCCCCCCCTCTTTCCACACGCACACACATATACACAATGTTCACAAGCCTTGTTTACATTGTACAACCTAGCCCGGCCCGCCGGGTTCGACATGGGTTAAAACTAACCCAGATTAATTTCTGTCGTGTAGACACTGCTAACCTGGGCTCGACCCGGGTTAGTTACTCGCTCCGCAGGCGACGAGTCTAAGTTTCAGCTCCGTTTTTTTTGTTCTTTTTGGGGTCGACGTGTTATGTGATATCACTTCCGTGGGAGCTGATATCTCAGCTGCAGACAAAAACACATGATTTGGAAAATCCAGAAGGCTGGCGTTATTTTCATATTCAGTTACCTGGTTACGTTTATTGTCTTTGTGCGTTTGACCCAGACGGAACTTTGGTTATGTCTTGAAGAAAAAATGGGTTATCTATGGGGTCAAATACTGGTAAGTCAGACGTCACAACTCTCCAGCACATGTGTTACGTGATAGTAGCTAGCTAGCTATGAGCTGCAGTTAACAAGTGAGACCGAACTATAGGCTGCACGTTTCAGTTTTCTTTAAAGCTATTTATTTATAAACAGGGCTATACACACACTCGCACACATTTTTAAGTTTGACCTTTAAAAAGATCACATGCGATGAACAGATGAGTTAAGTAAACTAAATAGAAGCTCGATATCGACTATAAATTATTCAATAATATTCAGAACAAACCTTGCACTTCAACAGAAAAGCTACAGTTTGCCTCTAGCTTCTTCAAATCTCTTGCCACGTACATGACCTTAGTCTTCCCTATAACAAAGTTGTGTGGCACCTTCAAACGTTGTGGGATGGTAAACACAGTGAATCTGCCAGAATTGTCGGTTGCTTGTGGTTCGGTCCAGGTAACAGAGGCATACGATTTGCCAATTTCTGTCTTTTTGTACATATCTTTGGGACAAGTCTGACCAAAGCTTGGTGGTTGAACATCTGTATGACAAAGCAAACATGTTTTATAAGTTTCTTAGGACTAATGACCAAGGTAGCTATTTTGAAAATCGTTTTCCAGGCCTGGGCAGACATGGGTTTTTCTGTTTGGTCTTGGAACTTATTAGTCTAGGTCAGTGATCAAGTAGACAGCTGGTAATTAGAAAATAGCATTTGTACTAAAACTGCTTCAGAAGGAAAAAAAAGAGGGTCTGGATTGAAAATTCAAAGAAATAACAAGAGTAAAAGTGTTAATAGTCTTAAAAAATCGAAGAAAGTAACTTTTTGACTAAGTACGTGTAAAAATTGTTTAACCTTAGCGGTCCTTTGCTCTCGTTCTGGTCAGTTTAATGAATGCAAACAAAGGAAACCACTTCAAGATAATATACAGTATATTAAAACTAACAATAATGGTTACCCTCGCACTTTTGTCTTGACTCCTTGTGAGACCATTCCCCAGTGCTCAGGCATTGTATTTTAGTTGGTCCAATGAGTTTATAACCTGGGGAGCACATGAAAGAACAACTGGATCCAAAATCGGTTTTCTTGTTTAAGCATGAAGGTGGATAGACGGAAGAATGTTTTGGTCTCTTAAGAACCTGGCATTTTTTGCCTGGAAAATAAAAAGAAAACAAATTGTTAGCACGCAAGTAATATACACTTTGTAGTTATTGATAAATATTAAAAGTGCAATTATGACGTTACTCATAAAAATGTTTATCGAAAATACAAGGCAAGTTTCAAAAAATAAATTTATAAAGGCAAAATGTATAAAAGTATGCAGGTAGAAAAAAAATGTTTGGTAGATGGATACCCTGTCTTGACATTCAAACAATTTTTGTAAGAAGATTGGGAAAAAAATAGAAATGCAGAGAAGAGAAGAAAGAGAAAGAAACACGAAAGAGCTCTATTACGTTGCAATGACACCCAAACGGTAACTATTGTTGAGGTTTTATTCACATTTTTAGTAAAAAACCAACAAATTTTATAGATACTGCATAAAAAAAACTTTGAAAGCGAGTAAAATTTAATAGCTCTTTTGTACTTACGTTCACATACTGGGTGCGTTCCGGTCCAGCGCCCATCGCTGTCACATATCCGTTCACTTGAGCCTTTTAGATTGAAACCGGAGTTACAAGTGTAGCTACACTTTGCCAAGAATGTTCCTTTACCTGCCACGCCCTCTTTGCAGCTGGATGTTCCCCTCGTTAGCTGCGAGAGCACTCCACAGAATTGAGCTAACAATAAGATTTGATCATGCATCAATCCATGATCACGAAAACAATCTATCACGCGTCCTGTGAAGACTGTGGGAAGGACTATTTAGGGGAGACGGAAAGATTCTTTATAGCTAAATTTGACGAGCTAGGTCAATTCAAAGGTTTCCCGCCACATCCATCAGGAAAACACCGGCCACTCAATTAGTTTGATGGGATCTAGTTTATTGGGGGTGGAACAAGGATGGTTTCAAAGTAGGGTGAAAAAATCAACCTTCATACATGCGTTGAACCCAAGTCCTAATCGAGATGGCGGGCGATTCAATCTGTCCCCCATCTGGCATAACTTAGTGGCAGAAATGATTGGAAGTGGGGCGCGTATCAGAGTTTTCCGGACTTGGCAGCATCGCAGTTCAACATCAAAGCGAGGCTGTAAATGAAGTGAACAGGGCTGGAGTTCCAGCCGAAAGTTCTTAAGCTAACCTTTTTCTCTTATGTAACAGACTTAAAAATGTTTATTTATATATCCAAAAAAGTTAAATTTTCACAATAACAAGATTTGAGATAGATAAGAATGAACAATAGAATAATGAGTTACGTTTATATTTTATATTGCGTTACTTTCAAAAATTTCCTTTTGTATGCGTAAGACAATAAACCTAAAAGGGTCATGTCGCCTTCTTCCGAGTTCATTAATGGTAAGAAAATAAATCGATGACCACTTTTTTATATAATTCAATTTTGTTTTATTTAACTATGTTAAAAACGGGTTTAGTTTGGTATTTATAAAAGCACAAGTTGTTTTCCCGGCCAATTTGTTTATTTCTCGGTTGTTTACGCTTTTGTCTCTCTTAATACAGGTTTTAACATTCATTTGTATTTATACCTTTGCAAATTTTTCCGTTCAAGTCCAAAGAGAAACCCTTTCTACACGAGCACTGGAAACTGCCTCGTATGTTTTGACAATAATGGTTGCAACCGCCATTGTTGACATCGCACTCGTTAACATCTGTGTAAAAATAAGAAGAAAGAAAAGACAGTTACTTTCAAAAGAGTGATTTTCTGCCCAAAATATGCTCTTTAAAATAAAGAAAGAGAGAAACAAACAAGTTTCTACAAATTGTGGATTCAAACTTGTCAGTAGTAAAGGACAACCTTAAGTTGAAGTCCACACTCTGTAGTAATGTGTCTCACCGTAATACGTCATAACTGATGTTAAACTAGCAATCATCAAATCATGATTGAAATTTGTGTAAACTAGGAGAAAGTTTCAAACTAAATGAAAAAAAGGTTTTCAACAGCATACAGAAACTTTGTTCGCTATATACGCAGGCCTGAATGCAGTTCTCCTTTTCGAGTGGTTTACAGGTTTTTCCCTTACTCAATATCTTAATCAAAGAGCAAATGCATAGAGCTGCCTAGTGATCTTTCTTCACCCATCAAAACTAAAACTACTTTGTGTGACAGTTATTTTGTTCGGTGGGAACCTTATGAAGTGATAATTGGTGATATCAACTAGAACGGCAAAAAACCGTTGGCTAGCTACGAAAAAACAGCAGTGCGTATACACGAACTTAGATAAGCGACTCTAAAATACCGTAAAACAAAGGCGCTTCTGGTGTTTTTAGGGCTAAAACTTTCAGTCTCTGATCTCTCGTGTTTCAACTGCGCCTTAGTGATTGGTTTCATATAATCGAATTACATTTGAATTATATTGGAAGATAAATTGAACAATCTTGTAATTTCTTTTGGCATAAGTTAATTGAAATACGAGCCCGCTCGCTGCAAGATGACTCGCATAGCAAGATGACTCTGGCTTAACGCTCATTGAAGTGCCAAAGGTCGAAAGTATGATCGAAGGTTAATAAAGGTCAGAACTTGCCCGAATTTTAGCTACTCTACAGCAATGGATGATGCCAGGCGTTGGTCAGAGCTACTTTTAGCGGTTATTTATCATTTTGGAACATCAATTCCTTGCCATATCGGCATGACGAGGCAGTACGATGTACATGTGAGACACGACTACCAAAAAACAAAAAATCAACACTCGACAGGCAAGTTGATATATGCAGTTATATTTTATTCAAAAACTTCAAAAATAGCATGCGGGCTCCCTGTGCAGGAACCGTAAGTTAAAGTATTTGGTTGCAGAAATATTCCTTTTGTCGCGGTAGTTTTCCATCTCTAATTAAGTTCCAGCCGGTGAGTACCAAGACTCGACTGATATGTTTGGGCAGATCAGCTTACAACTGAACGCAACGGATAACCCCCCCCCCCTATATTATATCGCATTTAAAACAATTAAAGGTGATGTTACGCGATGTTAATGTAACCTTACAAATTACATTTTTGACGCTGCGCTATTTGTTTACTGAAGGCTATTGCTAAATTCCAATAAAAATAAACTTCCAGTAAAACTAGTACAGCAGCTGTTTAAGTCCATTTCTATTATTGCTGCGAACGAAGTGAGCAGCAAAATTAATCTCGGTGTTGAATGACCGAAGGGGTTTGGGCACGTTTCCGGTTACGTTTATATTGTGAAGCTTTGGAAAATATTTGGGTGGGAAAGATGGATTTTTTCGCTGGACTTTGATCTCTTACCCACAAAACAGCGCATGCGCACTGTGAGCATGCGCGTCAAGTTTCAACTTAATAATTTCGTTCCGGCCGGGAACGAAATTATGTTT
>JAOBRG010296423.1:5288-15813 GCA_027574985.1 Umimayanthus nakama
ATAGCAATACTGTGACATGATTTTTTCAATAGTTTAAGCAAATATGTGTAAAAGGTATTTTCTTTGGATGAGTGAAAGTTGCTTACGGACAAGTAAAACTCAGAACTTATTTGTCCCATGGACGAGTGAAGAAAGAAAAAAAATGATAGCCCTGCAAAACTGTTCAAAAAAGAAGTACTGTCGGGCACCTGCCCTATGAGAGTTTACTAATGTGACCAGTTTTGGTAATAAGAATGTGCGATTGACTATTCGAACTTAGGTTTGTAACTGTTTACAGGGACCTGCTAGGAGCGGCCAAGACAGGAAGTGGAAAGACACTGGCATTCCTTGTACCTGCTCTGGAGCTGTTGTATAAACTGAGTTTTATGCCCAGGAATGGTAGGCTACAGATGTACAGTCTGACTATTAACAAGTACTTGTATATAAGCTTCAATACCTGGGTTGTGGCTTCACTTTCTTTAAACTTAGTTTCAGGAAAAAAGAAAACACAAACAAACATACTTTATTTAAACACGTTCAAAAACAGACTAAAGCCATTAAAATGCATCCATAATAGCTATTTACATTCCTGATATTCCCCTACGTCGATATCACACTAAAGCAACACATGCAAACCAGCTTTTAGCTGAACTGGGTGGTCCTGTATAAATATAGTTGATAGATAGATAGATAGATTTTGCGCTGGTAGGTCTAGGCCCACAGTGTATTTCTCAACAGTGAGTTAGCATGTACAATGGTACAATTGCTGCACAATCCAATTCCATGCCTACCATAAATATAACTTTGAAGACTAAAAAGTTTGAAAGCAAGAACCACAATGAACTGACTCTGTCCCATGACAACCTATATATACAGCTCCATTAGCATAATGTCTCATCCATACAAGGAAATCATTTCGCTTAGACTACCAATTCTTTACATTCGTTGTCCGCTACAACAAAAATCTAAAATATACATGGAATCAGACAATTCTTATGCAAAGCTGGGCTTCTGGTTTACTGTAGAGACTGAAAATGTAAAATGATGTAAGTAAAAGCATTCTTGATATGATAAGACTATTAACCTTGTGAGTCTAATGCTTACATGACTGTGTGGCCAAGAGCACAATCATGTAGTTGGTCTTGATTCGATCAAGCTGTTGGTGTTTCTTCATGCTGTTTTAGACTAATTTATCAGTCTGAAAGAACAATTTTATACAGACTTTACTGATGCAATAAAACTTTAAAATCCTTAACTATGTCATCTATGTACAATGTGCATTTTCTTGGAATCTGTAGAAAACAATTTGTTTGTCAAATTTGTTACATTGTACACCTGTACACATACAATGTCCATGGCCTTGCGTTTACTGTGTGAAATCTTGTTCACAAACAAATTCTAATAATAATAACAACAACGGTTTTTGTTGAGCCTCAGTGCATTTACAAATACATGTACAGTAAAACAATTATGTATAACTATCACTATTAACTGTATCTATTACTATACAATAAAAAAGAAGTTAAAACAATATTCATTATGTTACTATATAACAAAAATTGAGATAGACAATACTGATCAAAAGAAAACCTCTCTTAATTTTTAAATTTTCTCAAAAATTTTTAAGACTGTTTTAAAAACTGTTAAGTGTTTGTGTTTCACGTGAAATGTCCGGTAGTCTGTTCCCAGTTTTTTTTTGTCCAGCTACAGAAAATGCCCTATCTCCGTAAGTCATAAGTCGCAGTTGCGGTTTTTGAATAGCCAGTATTTCTTTAGTTGCTGAACGCCAGACACGTTTTGGGACAAATTGCTGCAATAAGTCACAAAGGTTCTCACAAATAACGACTCACTATAAGTATGTAAAAGAGTTTTATAAGGGATGCCTATGCGAAGAGAATGCACAGCACTGTAGCACTGTGTATAACCTTACATGTTTACTTGTTGCTGTCAGGTACTGGTGTGATAATTATATCTCCGACCCGTGAGCTCTCGCTACAGACATATGGTGTTGCTAGGGACTTGCTCCAGCACCACAGCCTTTCCTTTGGCATAATAATGGGAGGAGCCAATCGAAAGGCAGAGGCCGAGAGGCTGCAGAAAGGTGTCAACCTGCTGATAGCAACTCCCGGCAGGCTTCTGGATCATTTACAGGTAACTACAGTGGTCTACACAGCCCAGTGTTCTCTCTAGAGCCTTTTAAGAGAACCAGGTCGCTTGGCATATGATAAAACACCTGCCTCTTAGTTTAAACTGAAATCTGCCACTTGGCTTAAAGATAACACCACCTTGCCTTGGGCAAATACTTGCTAGCTTGTCTAATACCAAATGCTACTGAAAACAAACCAGTCTTTATTAAAATCTTTTCTCTAAATATTTGCCTTTAAATTCTATCTTTCTGGATTCTGTAAGTTGATTGGTATTAAACTCTTTTTACTCAACAAAAACAGCAGCATGGTTTAAAAGCAAACTTAATCTTTGCGGCAAATAAAGCACTTAAAACTTAAAAGCTTTGGAACGCACCATTCCCCCATCCCTGCTGCATCACCATCCATTTTGGATTAAATAGCAACCACCCCTTGTCTTGGTAAAATCCTTGGGAGACCACTGATGCCCCAGGGGGAGTGAAAAGGGGAGGGAGGGACAGGTTGGTTGTACAGCTGAGAGTGGCAAGAACCCAGGAGGCTGTTGAAACATGTGGTGGTTAATACAGTGTAAATGTGAACTCCCATTTGCAAGCAGATTTTTTCTTCCTTAGCTAGGTCTGCTCAGCGATATAAAGTTAGTTAGAAATTGTTTGCGATGGCTTGCACATGCTCAAGAATGAATCATGAGATGCTAGTAAAAACATTACTTTATGGTGAACTCTCGGAAAAACACCTCTCATTGTACGCCCTAAGCTAAGATACGGAGATACTTGCAGAATTGTGGGGAAGTGCTCCACCCATGGAAATCATAAACAGATGAGAAGATCAACCAAAATGGAGACAACTAATTTTACAGTCCTGCAAAAATAAATGGAAAAAAATTGATGTATGAAAAAGGAAGGATAAGAGGAGAAAGAAAGAGACAGCTTCACCACAATCAAGTTCATGAACTCTATATTATTACTTTTAAAATGTATCTTTTTTGTATCTTTTTATTTATTTTGTATAACTGTTACCCGTTATCGTTGTGATAAAACGTGGTCCACCCGCTTTGGGTCAAGGCGTAGCAATAAGTCTGCTTACCAGAATTTGCACTTACAGGTACACGTACTTTAGACAGTAGTCATTAGTCGATACTGAAACCGAAAGGAAGGTTGTTACGTCATTGCCGTGGCATTATATGATGAACCTGCATTCCGTGTTTTGCAAAGTTAATGCTAACAGTAGTGATCATTTGTGCTGCTTGGATCCCATAGTTCCTTTCGGTTCCAGTATTGGACTGTTGATTATGACAACCTTTTTTGAAATAGCTGTATACTTTGGTATTACAAGTCATACATATCTTGTTTTGGTTAATTTAAACCACAAGTTAAATTGTGTGTTTGTTGGATCCATCCGTAGAACACCAACGGGTTTGTGTTCAAGAACCTTCAGTGCCTCGTTATTGACGAGGCTGACAGGTGCCTGGAAATCGGGTTTGAGGAAGAAATGAAGCAGATTATCAGGATATTACCAAGTAAGTTTATGACACAAACGAAACAAAATCTCTACTGAATAAAAGATACAGATGAGTAACTAATGTAGCACAAGGTTTCCATTAGCGCAAAAAAATGTGTTTTTGCGCCAAAAAACAATTCGGGATGCAGTTTAAGTTTAAATGTTGCGTTTCGCTGGGACGCTGAAAAATATCGATAACTATGTCAACAACTATGTATGTTCCTGTCGGACTCCTAAAGAAGTTAAGTTGAGGAACTTGGCATGCACTGAGGATATACAATCGATAAGAGATGCTGGTCACTACGTCAAATAAACTCCAGGTTCCTTTCGGACTCTTTATATTTGAGGAACTCAGCATGCACTGAGGATTTACAACTATTTAGAATTTATGAACTTTGCAGATAAAATTCTGTTTATTTAAATGAGGCTGTTGTAAATTTGGGAGTATGGGTAAACACTGTTTTAACATTTTTTTTTACTAGTCGTAAAAACCAAGCTGAATTGGTGTAGACAAAGGAGAAAGAGGAAAGAGTTTCTTGGAAACAGTTAATTGTATTCAGCTATATGAGGCCCTATTGATAGTTATGAACTGATAACCATAAATTATGGAACCAATTAAAAAGCTAGAAGTTCATTAACCAGAGTTTTCTATTTTTAACGTGACAAACGTTGTTTTTGTGCAGGTACATGAAAATGAACATTTACAGCCTCTCCCAATCCTTCCTTTAACCCCCCTCCCCCTGACCTCCTCCTCATACACATAAATTCCCCCTAGGGAATCAGTTTACTGATCTATGAAATGCTAACTGGATTTCCATTCACTGTGATGTCTTGTCGCAAAACCTACACATATCTTGAAGAGAGTTCTGTAGGATACTCTTAGCATAGTTATAGTGAAGTCCACATACATGTAAAGTACTAAAAAGTCTTGCCCTCGATAACTGAAGTGTCTTTGCATTTCATTTATTTTGTTTTTCAGGTAGAAGACAGACTGTTCTGTTCTCAGCAACACAAACTCGAAACGTTGAAGACCTTGCCAAGCTATCTTTGAAGAAATCTCCACTTTATGTCGGCGTAGACGATCATAAAGAGACATCAACTGTCGAGGGACTTGAACAGGTAAACATTCATTAACAACCCTAGCTGGCCTCGGAAGAGCCGAAATATAGACAGCAATTATTTGAATTAATATTTTGAGATTTGGGAAACCCGACAGAGATCTCTTGAAGATTTTTTGGTTGTTAGAATTTCAGGGTGAAATTTGTAATAACAAGCTATCATTAGCTATGAAAGAACGACAAAACAAAGCAGTCGTTAGACAAACTGAAACTAGTTTTCTGTCTCAGTATTTTTTTCTTTGAACAGCGTTTTGAAATGAACAGTTTCCGTGTTTGTTATTGATTTTAGTAAGACTTTTCTCGCTAAAACAGAAAGTATTAGATTGACGAAACTTTGGAAATTAATTGCGTGTGAGGATGTGAGAGCTAAGTGTTTTCAGAACATCAAGCTGAAATTTGAAAATAACTAGCTATCATTGGTACCGAAAATGAAATTCTTTTCAGTTTTTTAAATGAAAACGATACTGTTTTGTTCCGGATACGGCTGCCGTCCACACTACAACGCTGCGAAAACGGATCGTTTCGAAAACGCTCTCCAGAGTGGAACGATTTGAAAACGATACTGTTTGAAAACGCGGTTTTCCTAGTGTGGACGGCGAAAACGATGCTATATGAAAATGATGACGTCACCACAACACTACCACCCGGCTGTAGACCCATGAAGCCGGCGTGAGTTTCTAAGGTAGCGGACAGACGCTTTCAGGTGGCTTCCTTTTTGATCGCTGTGAATTTTAGTCTTTTTGGGGGCTCTTGGAAGCTCAATTAACCTGTTGAGACAACTTTTTGATTTTTCAAGAAGAGAACAGAATATTATAAAGCTTCTTATCTTCCTTGGGCAGCGGAACGAAGATAATAAAAGCGACTCGGTCGAAGCTCGTCAAAACCTAGGTGGTTCTCGATAAGACCAGGACGAACTTCAGCGTAGTGGGACAACTTTTGTCGCGAGGAAAACAATGGAGAAAGAACCGGAAGGGAGATTATAAGAGAATATAAGGTTTAAGAGCGTTTTCAAAACGGATATGCGTTGTGGTGTGGACGGGCGAAAACGATACGAAAACGACACGAAAACGATTAGTGTGGATGCGAATCGTTTTGAAAACGGAGCAAAAGAGTATCGTTTTCACTTGAAAACAGTATATATAGTGTGGACGGGGTCTTAGCGTGCATCTATCGAGTTACGATTGCACGCGGGAAGTTGGCAAACCACAGCCGGGATGCGTCTCTTACTGTAAAAACATGCAATTACTTCTATTTGCAGGGCTACATCGTCGTGCCTTCGGAGAAAAGGTTTCTGCTGTTATTTACATTCCTCAAGAAGAACAGGAACAAGAAAGTGATGGTGTTCTTCTCGTCTTGTAACTCAGTAAAGTTTCACTCCGAGCTGTTAAACTACATCGACCTGCCAGTACTGGAAATACACGTAAGCTAATAGATCTGGGTCCGGTTGTTAAAAATGAGCGCTAACTCAAGGTTTAAATCTTTTAGCCTTGATTGGGCACACCTCATTAAAGATTGATTAATGCTCTCATTTCGAGCTTACGCAATTAAGTTTCTTTGAAGTATACCTCAGATATACTTTAGAAAGACTGGACGTGTTTCTTGATTAAAAAAATCTTAGTTAAAAGTTTCGCCCAACTCTGTCTTCAATTTAAACCACGTTTGAACAACCGGGCCCTGACACACATCAGGACCGATTATTCAAGAGAAAAATTAAATAAGAAATTGCTAACTGATGTTAGACGCAAGTTATGCTCGCGTCTTGGCTTGTTCACGTCTTTAACGATTAATACTGGACTGGATTTTTTAATTGTTCTTTATATGTATATCAAAAACACATGCTAACCAGAACATAGAAGTGCATGCGTAGATGTTCAGTTCGCACTTAATGTACATGCAAATCCTTGCAGGGTCGTTTTCTCTCGTATAAACGGATCTACTATTGATATCGCTCTAGCCATTGTACAGTATATTACGCCAAGCTAAGCGATCATGTTGGAATAGTTTTACTCTAAAGCACTTAAACCATTTAGACGCACAGTTTTCTGTCTTACTTTATAGTAAGTAGAATATCTTTTCAGTTTTCTTTATTCTTTCTCATCTACTAATTTTGTATGTTGTTGTGTTGTCTGTGTGTTTTGCCTGAATTATAGTAACGTTATATAATAATATTAGTTCTACCTTAATGAACAGTTTCCGTTTAACTTCCAATATAATGGGCACCCAACTAGATTTGCTCTTAAATTTATTCCGGATGTTCATTCACTATTTAGGCTCTATTATTTTTAAAAATTATCCAGTAAAATATGGAAATGTGAATAAATTATTGTTATTATTATTGTTGTTATTGTTATTCAATTTTTCTAAAGCTGCCATCTGTGGTTTTGCATTTTTCCTATCAAACTAAGTGGAACTAACTTGTTGCTGTTGCTGTTAAAGATACTTGTGTAATTGTTTAACTTGCAGGGCAAGCAAAAGCAGCAAAAGCGAACCACGACGTTTTTCGAGTTCAACAATGCTAAGTCTGGCACCCTCCTCTGTACTGACGTGGCAGCGAGGGGGTTAGATATCCCTGAAGTGGATTGGATTGTTCAGTTCGATCCTCCCGACGACCCAAAGGTAATACGCACTCCTGATACAGGGTTGCCACGGTCCTTGATTTAGATGGCGGTCCTTGAAAGTACTGGAATGAGGAAAAATGTTCACCTTAACTGTAAATAATAATCAAAATGGGCTGTTTGTCTCAACCTGACATAATACCTTTGATGTAACAATGTACGAAAACCAAAATTTTTTCTAGAAGCAAGTCTTGTAGAACTCATTGCTGAATTAATATGCAGAATAATAAAGCATAAGGACCTTGAGAAGGATGCAGAACAAGTACCGTGAAATGCGTCTAAGCCCCCACTGTATTTAGTAAGTAACAAAAACACAAAAACAATATTGGACGTAAAGGGAGAGGGGTATGGCTAGGCCTTTTAAGTCCAATGGACGTTAAACGGTACCGAATGGATTTTGCTGTACGACCCCTTGTCTTTAAAGTATCCAATGGATCGTTCTTGGAGTTCCAAGGGTCTTCTGGTAATGGGCTTGTCATTGGAAACAGTTTGGGGTGGGGACGGGGATGGGGTGGGGGTTAATAGAGAGGGGGAAGGCTTATCAGATAAGAATGCTTTGATAAGAAAATTCAGATACACATAAAAAAATTACAGCTTGTTTTTACCCTTTTGGTTTATGTCTCTAACTTGTCAAACGTTTTTGTCCCTGTTACCACAGGAGTACATTCACCGAGTGGGGAGAACAGCCCGAGGCGCACATGGTCGGGGACACGCCCTGTTGTTTTTATTGCCTGAAGAACTCGCCTTCCTTCGATATTTAAAACACGCCAAGGTATGACTCCAAAAATTTTGTCGTTACAATCGAGCATACACCTGTAGTAGTAAAATAGTTTGTGAGTTGACATTGACTAAAATGTTGTTAAGAGCGTTTCGAATAAAGATAATTTCCCAATTTAGTTATGATTTCAAAGCCAGAAAAATTAGATGTTAGGTTTTATTTTAAGTATTAAAATTATTATTACTATTATTTTTAATTATATTAATATTATCATTTGTTTTGACTATTAATTAGTTTAACTTTGTATAGTTTATACTTTAGTGTAATTTCTATATGATTAAGCTTAATGTACTGCCCACTTTAAATGTTAAAATAATGTATTGTACTAGAACATCAATGATAAAATCAAATATCAATAGTTTCGATTGTCACCATTGATTTATTTACAGTAAGTAAACCAAGGGTACTCGGAAGCCCGTAAGAAACCATGGGGCTTATAACATAAATTGGGCTTCCTCAATGCAAAATGGAGAACAACAATATGGGTTGAGATCACCGAATTTATAAAATAGGCGGCCGCGCGGATAAACCGGGGGTTTAGCACAAGAATGAGGCTTTTAGGACGGGACAAAAGAAATGTATTCGACGCGTCCTAAAATACTGCTGAAAACTCGCTCCAGGCTAAAGCTACGCGGTCGTCATATTTATGAATTTGGTGTATGTGTATAGTTGATGGTAGAGGTTTCTTTCCAGTTAGGCTCTGTTCTACCAACGCACTTTTTATTGCGTTAGTTATTGAACAATAACAGTAAAATTAACTAGTACTGTTTAACAATATGCCACCTTTTTTAAATTTATTATCGGATAGTCAGTTTTAGTCTTGGAGTTACTGATATTGTCTTTTTATCCAATGGAGTCTTTCGTCCTCAAAGTGAAAGACGACTATTTTCCCCTTGTGATGTACCAATTTATGCGCTAATTTCTACCTCTCTAATTTCAGGTTCCTTTAAATGAATACGATATCGCGTCTTCAAAAATCTACAATATTCAGTCACAGGTAGACCAGAAGTTGTACTGTGTTTTTTCGTAGCAGTACTTACAAAATTTGTTATTTTAAAAGTCAGAGTTAATGAGATTTTAGTGCGGGCTGTGTTTTGTCATTTATGTTCGAACTTGTCTGTCTGTCTAACAACAACAACAACAACAACAAGACTTTTATTTGCAATGAAAGTATATGTATCAAAAAAGATTTATATAATATTGAGTTAGCAACGTTCTTTAGGCAAAGGTTACTCAGAAGTTAGTAAATAGCTAATCGAGCAGAGTAATTGGAAGTACTGTTAATAACTAGTGAATACTAATAGGTGAAGGCAGTAAAAGCTAAGGCAATCTAGGACAAATAAGTTGATAAACAAATAAATAAATAAATAAAAGAACAAAGTGACGATATACAAACAAAATACAATGACAACACGAAAGTTTAGTTGCACCAGATGAAGACTCAAGGGACAGTATATTAAAAAAAAAAATCTAATTGTACGATTGAAGAGTTCTCAATTTTTTGTTTTTGTTTTGAACGATTTTTGGGAGAGATGTTTGGTATTATCATCAAGATTATTCCAAGTGGTTGCAGCAGCAAAATTGATTTTAAATTTCCATAATTTGTTCTAACATTTTATTGTAGTGCGGTGATCGGGACGAAAGTCTAGTACTATTAGAGAAACAATAATCATTACGTGCTTTTGTTGGTGTTTTGAGCGGGGAACGTCGGTCCAGGGTGTAAAAATCGGTTTGGATGCGCGTCGGGAAAAACATAAAAAGAAAACGTAAAAAATAGTTTGCACGATTGGACCCAGCAAAAACTGATACGTTGCAAAACAAAAGTTATGAAGAGCTGAAGACTGAGCACGAAAAAAATACCCCCCCCCCTCCCCCTATCTTCTGCACAAGGTCAAATGGACCGCCCCTTTGTCGGTATTCACATGACATTTCTTTTGTTCAAGCTGGAGAAACTTATTGAGAAAAACTACTACCTACACAAATCAGCCCGAGAGGCCTACCGTTCGTACCTTCAGGCTTACGCATCGCATCACCACAAGAGCATCTTCAACGTGAACACGCTGGACTTACAGAGGGTGGCTCCGTCGTTTGGTTTTGTTGTTCCCCCAAGTGTTAACCTCAGTATCCTTGAAATAACAACTGCAACAACAGGATTTTTTGGAGCAGCTTAATTTTGATTACAGAACTAAACAGAGGTAACTCAAACAGCATTAGTCGTTAGCCACCTGGTCCCGGTCATTCGAAGGCCAGTTAAATTTAACCGAGTGTTAGGCGAAACTTTAGACATAATTCCTTCATTTTGAAATGCATCTGGTCTTTCCATACCTCTTATTAGCCGAGTGCGAGGTCCGTACGGCAAGTTATGGACCGAGTTTTTTCCTTCCTTTTATGGCC
>JAOBRG010296534.1:0-15813 GCA_027574985.1 Umimayanthus nakama
ACAACCGTACCCCGGCGGCCACGACACGCACGAAGGTGAGCATAACTTTTGTTTAATATCCCTCACTTCAACTTTAATAGTTCGATTCAGCACTGCAACGAAATTTCTTAAGGGCACCAATTTAGCGCACAGATTACAACTCAAACACAGCTTTAAATTTAATACTTAACACTAAAACTGAGCCACTTTAACCCCGGTGTTGCTGAAGTTAGCTGAACTTAGTTTTATCTCTACCTACAGCATCTTTCGCAAGGCTACACAATTACCAAATGGTTGAATTGTTAAACAAATAAGTGTGGTTTTGACAGTCCTAAGTGTTCGGAAAAGTCAAGCGGGTGACATATACAGTTCTTTTCCTTGTTATCGGCCCGTTAAAGAGTGAGACGGCCTATGTTTACATAACAAATTATTAATCAACAGTTATCCTGTTCCATTCTCTCTGCAGACAAAAGCTCATTTGATGAACCACGTCTTAACGGCAAAGGCAAAAAGATACGGAAACCGCGCACTATATACAACAGTTTTCAACTTCGAGAGTTGAATAAAAGATTTCAACAGACGCAGTATCTGGCATTGCCAGAGCGGGCCGACCTTGCCAACTACTTGGGCTTGACGCAAACACAGGTGAAAATTTGGTTTCAAAACCGAAGATCGAAAGTGAAGAAGGATTCAAAGGTAAAACAAGACACCGATAGTCCAAGGGAAGAAATTAATATACCAGAGACCGGAACAGCCTCGGATTCTTGGACTGACCACAACTCGAGTTCTTCTTTGGCAAGTAAAGATATCAATATGTCTTCAATTTCAAACTCCAAGCTCCCTAATGTGGAACCTTGGTGCCTCGGAGTAAAGAGCTACCAATCTGAGGCTCTATCGCATCCGCAGATACTGCACTGAACTTCCCTAAGAACTCGATTAACAATATCATTTGTTCAGCTCTGTAAATAGGACAAATTATCTGATATGATTCAAACGGTACGAGCGAAATGCGAAGCGTAAATCAGCGCAAAACGTTTAATGTATAAGTTCTGTATATACTTCACCAACACTTAACTTGCCAACTGAGTCCGATCTAGCCCGACCAGACAGTATCAAACTCATTTAGCACTACATGTATACTGTGTTGATCCATTTTTGATACAAAGGAGACTGGTTAAAGACACTTTTTCACAAGTGCTATTTCAGGCGACGTCTGCTATCGAACCACGGCTTGTGATTTAGAAGTGCTTTAATAGAGCCGTGGTTTCAACTGTAGCTGACAGATTTTCATTCATACGTTTAAGAGAACTAAGAGCACCGTCACTTTAGTCACAACTGTTCGTCAAATTTGGGAGACTTCGAGAGAATTTAAGATATTTATTTGCAAGGAAACTTAATTTAAGAGATTGTCATTTTAAAAGAGAAAAACCCGCATATCGAATGTGAGAACTTGTGAAGTTCTATCGTAAAAAATCTTTTGTTAAGAATACAGTTATTGTGCCATAAAGTGGTTTGTTTCAAAAGTTTTGTCTCGTTGAAGCAATTACTTAAATATCTCCGAACATGTTGACGAGATCACTTATGTTTATACGAACTGAACATTTGAAAGTTTGTCACAAATGCCCACCGCGAAATGTTCAAGTTGTGCGGTGAGTTCAGTTCTCATTAAAACAAACTTTTGTCAGGGATGTGATTTTTGACTCGTGCTCATAGCGTGGTACCCACTTGTTGAGGTTATACTGCGTCCTTGTTTCAGAGTTGTCTACACGTAAAAAAGGATAAAACTTACCACTTTCTTCCTTATTAGAATTTTGTTCCACTATCCTGAAGCCGTTTTATATCGGAATATTAATACTTGATCATTATTTTCCCTGTAACCTTGCTCTTTCTGTCGACAATTTCCTGTTCATTGAAAACGCAGTCTATATTAAACCGGGTATTGTTGAGTTGTTGAAATATTTAGATGACGGAATCGATCTAATATCTGGGGCAACATAACGGCCTGTTTTATTTGATCACTGGCACTGAACAAGTATTTAGTCAGACATATTTAGGAATTAAAAGGCTGTAAATCATTAAAAAGTTTGTTTGAACATGGAATGGATGAGAAGGAGGGAGGTTGGCTGTAGGCCGGACTAACAAAACAGACACTTTGGAGCCGATAAGGGCCAAAAGAGAAGAGTCCTGCTATTCTTTGTTATGACCAAGAAAGATTACTCGATCTGATAGTTAGCAAGCGGTGAACAGAATGCTTTGTTTGAGCTCTGTATTCTTGTCTGGGAAATGTATTCAACAAAAGCACTCATTACCCTTATCGGTCGGGAGGGGAACGAGGTCTTTGTTCTCCTCGTAGTTGTCAGTTACAGAAATAGGAAGAGGTTATCGCAGAATAGTAGGCACATACCAGGGGCGCTGACTCTATATGTATTTTTTCCCAACTATGCCGTAAACAGAGCTGCTTAAATATTAATACAGTGAGATAGGAACATTGCGATTTAGCATTTACGGTTGTTCACAAACTTTTTCTTTTTATGCTATTGTTAAGTACAGCATTTTGCAAAGCCATGCCAATGGTAAAGTCTCTACTTATCGATCATTTTTAAATATCTATCCAGTAATTGTTGTGTTATGAACATGTTTTAGTACATTAGATTTAGTGCAAATTGGCCGAGACACAATTCAAGACAAGCGTATGCTGTTGTTTCCTCTTAAAATCACCACTAAAGCAGGTGACTCAATAGCCAACTGCCCCAAAATAAATGTGGAAATAAGTAGATTTTAAAACTTTATGAATATACACTCTCTTCTTGAAGTTGAAGCACATTGGCAGAAAATAATGAACAAAGCAAATCAGACATGAGTCGGTTTTTTTGGAATTAGAATGTTATTAACAACATTTTATTTCTACATTCTTTTTGCTAATAACGAAGGTGGTCACTTTTGTTTCAGCTGTCGGCAACTGAAAAGCTGTCTGGGTTTTTCATTTTATAGTAAGAATTAACTACTCAAAAAAGGCTGTTTATCTCTCTTTTTACTTTAAATGAAACGTGACCGCTACATAAAGAGTTCGGTACCATAAAAATCATTTGTGAATGCGTTAGAGTGTTTTTCGATGGCTACTCTTCGCTAACTAGCAACGTCTTTATCATAACGCAGTGTCTCCTCTGTACCAAATTTATTATACACTTTTCTCTATTAACTTGAATGGTAGTCACCATAGAGTGTCAGCTGTTACCTGGAAGTTCGTATCATCATGAATACCATGAATGTCAATTGCAAAGAAGTAAATTCTTCATTAACTTGCTGTGAAAATTTTCTTTAAGAACCATTTATTTTCTTTTTAAACGTGATGTTATATCGAGAGCACTGTCAGAAAATAACCAGGTTTCTAAGCTACCTGTATTTCTCCGGAAAGCTGTTCTTTAATTAAAAATCACCAAATGCATGAAAAGCACGATCGCAGTTCTTGTTTTCTCTTCGTTTTAATTGAACCTAACTCTAAGTATTAAATGCATGCGATGTACCATTTTGTGTTTTTTCACTGTTTTGCACCTAAAATTGCGCACAGATGTTGATTCGCACCATCACTATAGGCTTAGTTTTTAAAATGCTAATGGACGAAGAATTCACACATCTAAGCAATAGAAAACCTTAAGCACCGACATAATCATCAACCTGGTTATATACTTTCATTACATGTTTGTGTCAACACTATCTGCTTGCTGATTATCTTCAAAGAAAGAGTTGAACAAATTGTCTTTCTTTTGGTATTGTGTTTGGGTATTAGATAGAAAGTCAAGATCGTTCTTATTGTTTGGCTTCGTTATTCAAAAGAGTATCACTTTTAAAACTGAATATCACGTATACAGATTAGGAAATTATCATAAGATGATTCTTGCATGAGTCTACTAAAAAATAACTACTTTTCACGCGTCATGAAAACTCCCGAACTCTACTAAGAGCCCTTATCCAATGACGTTGGTAAGGGGGAAAAGGACACGAAGCTTTCACAAACATCACTAAGCTTGCGTAAGTAAAGAGGCAGGTTGTTAACATATCCTCTGTAAAATGAATGACTGACAGCTCTGGGTCGAGCCGCCTGAAGCGATGTGTAGAACAATGGCTAAACGGAATGCCATTATTATAGTCATTAATGATAATGATTCACCGTATCTTCAACTTCAGTTCTTAATTGTACAAACAACTCGTGGCAAAAAATACTGAGGTATATAACCTTAATAGGAGAGTTGACAAATCCATTCCCTTTAAAACGTTTGAAGACAAAGTGTAGTGTTAAGAGGTGACGTGCTAATTATACAAAGCCTACCTGTTGAACTTCACCTGACAAGCTTTGCTCAAAAACTTCGTTAATGGTTGCCTTTGTAATGTAGGAGGGCACCCTGTCAATTGTATCTCAAGGGAGGGGCGTCCCCTGACTATTTTGAGACCAAATCATCCAAAGTGAAAAGCGCACTTGAGTCTCTTCAATGGTAGCTGCAGGCAAATTGGGCTCGCCAATTCGCCCTTCTTCGACGCTAATAGCTTCTTTGCCAAGGTGGGATACGACATTCTTTGGTTTGGATACAAAAAGTGTTATTTTTTCTAATGACAAAGGGAAAAAACAGAACCGAAGGGTACACGTTGTTTTATGCAGATTCTTCCGCAAATAAATAGCCCGAAGAAATGAGGGAGGAGTCAGGTTTTTGTTCTGGTGTTTTCCAGATACAATCAGTGGTTCAACAGCGTTTCAAATGTTCAGCGCCAGTGTTTTATTCTGATCAGAATGGCCAGTCGGGAACGTGACTAATAACAAAGTACAGTTTTTTGTTTCAAGCGCAAAATTTTTGAAAATTAGCGTGATGAAGGTGTTAAATATCGTTTCCTGTGTTTAAGTAACGGCAATTGTCCGTTGAGAAAATTGCACGAAATGGTTGATTGTATAAAATTTGTCTATTTCAAATTGAGTGTGTCAAGATTCTTAATGATGATGAAGCCTTATTATGAATAGCATCAGCACGTCTGTGTTAATGGACTAATTGTCTAAATGGTTTCCAACTAGCTTAAGCCAATATTAGCATTTAATTAAACAGTGACACCAGTAACTTTATGCATGATAAAAGTTTCTTTACATGTGTGGAGTGGACGATGATTTGCACAACAAGTTTTTTACACTGTTAGAGTGGAATGCTCAAACTTAGAACCTAGAGAGCCATAGAAGAATACTGAGTATGTGCCGTAACACTAACACAAATTATATATGAATATATGCACAAGACAATCACTCTCTTTTTTGTTCTAAGAATGAATAAATGCTATTTCCTCAGAGCTTTGCACAGCCGACAAGAATCGAACATCAATGATTTCGTTCATACTTGAAATCTACTTCAGTAAAGAAAGTAAATATAGACTGAAAATTCGTGCGGAGACGCTTTTCAAGGCGATTAAAGGTACAATTCTGATTGTTATTATCTATAAGCTGGGTCGCTTGTTATATGTATTTTTCTATTGAAATTTCTATCTTTATCAACACGTTAATGGCTAAAGGTGACTCAATGATAGTCACGGATCGATTGCAATTAAACCTTTAAACAATGCCTTCTAATGGAAGGGCTACTCAAATTTGCAACACAAAGACATCCTCACAATGCCAAAGTTTGTTTTGCTGATGCTTAACAAAGCAGCATACCGTTACTGGGGTCGTTAATAGACAATATATTCAATATATTGCCCAAGTTTTAATAAAAACAGATCCTTTACAAGATCTGAAACGTTCCAGGGTAAAGAATAAATGGGACAGATCATTGTTGAGCTTTTCAATATTTTCGAGTTTTCAGTGTTTACCAACCGGGAGTGGTACTCATGTAGATACAATTTACTCCCACAATTGTTAATCGTGTTGATAACATAACACAACACTGTGCAATTAGAGTATTTAACTCCAACTGTTAGCAAGCTAGCTTTCTTGGGTGTTATTACTTTGTACACATTCTAATTACAGGGTTGGACGAATGCTGCAGTTACGATACAACATTTTACTATTATCTGTAATAGGATAATTAAGCAGATAGTAGATGGCTTGCTGCGCGATTGTTCCTTTTATACACAAAACACAAATCCCTTTCTCATTTTTAAGACTATCGAGTCGAAGAAAAATATGTTGATGAGACTACTTAGCGGAAAAAATGAAAAGGAGCTTCACACACACTTGACTTTCCATTTAAGGACGTTGCAATGTCTGGTAACCAGATTTAGATTTTGCGATTGAGTAATTTCACATTAATTAATATATGTTTATATTTCAGTGAGTTTATTTATCTAAAACATCTTCCTCAGGCATTCATTGCATTAATATCAAATATATTTATAAGTTTTCGAAGTTGTAAACAAAACAAAAACAATATTGGCGCCATAATTTAAGGCAACACATACCAGACTCCAGTTGGTCCAGTAGGCGGAAAACAAGCATATAATACAATTCAAATACAAGACGAAATTGTCACCATCTTTAGGTATCACCAGATGAAACATGAAGTTATTGTTTAGTCTAGTTAATGGCGGAGTTGTATTTTGATACAAACTGGAAACTAAAACGTTAACAGCGTGGATTATCAACTTTTAACTCTCAGACATCATTTCGACTCTACAAAGCATTTTAGCAACTGAAACTCGGCAACTTTACGTAGCAAATTCTGGTATTTTATAGAAACATGTTACCTTTCATCATAATTTGACTTAAATTATTAATTAATGTTTTACAATATGAGTTTTACCAGCACAAGAGAAACTATAATATTTGCATTCCCCAGATGATGTACCATCGAATGACAATCAGATGTTAAAGCAAAAAGATCTCTAGTTTTTGACACATCACATCCTATGTTCAAAATTCCTTCACTTCGTCAACACGCGTAACAATACACAGTATGCCTTTCGTTTTATGATACAAAGGAATCGAAGTGCCGCTGTCAATCATTGAAGTAAAATATGTGTCTCTTAACTCTAATTATTCCACAACACATCAATAAGCGTGTACAAATCAAGGAGTTAACAAGGTGAAATGGTAACTGAAAGTGTCCATGAAATCAGTAAGCAAAGCTCTAGAGAATTAACTTTAACCATGCTTATCATTTAGTTGTCTTGATAATGTAGCCATCCAGTTTGTATCGTGAACCCTCATCTTTAATTTATTTCAATTCTACTCCATCAAAACTACAAAATGAACATGGTAGTGCTCAATCGCTTCTCCGGCTATTACTTTAACGGTTTTGTTAAATGTGTCTATTAAAATGCAACAACAGCAGCCTCCAATAGCGTCATTATTGTTAATGTAGTTCCTGAAACTGAAATCATAAAACAAGTGAAATTGAAAAAAAAACGAAACGAAGTCTCAAAATTGGAACGGCAGGGGTTCGAATTGCATAAATTGTTTCCTGTATAGGTTTGTGGTAAGAAAACACAGGAAGCAAACTTTTTCAAAGATAATCAACTTTAATTCTATAATTACAGATAAATGTAGATTTTAAAGATTAAGGTGTTATGTGAAGGGAAGCCTCAGTTGAGGACAAATTGTTTTGGAAGAAGCGGAATTTATGTGACGTTGTTTCTTGCTTTTTTAAGTCTGTTTAATGCTAATGAAGATGTGTTACGCACTGATTTTATCAGCTAGTGTATTGCCCTTCATTTCTTGAAGCACTCAGTCACGAGAGTATGATAGTCCAATACGATGTATCAAAGCTTTTTTCACTGAAACTGAGAAATCTGGTTGCCTAAAAACGTGAGAAGGCAAACTTAAAAATAAGTAAAATTTGTTGTTCCACAATCTTTTTTTGAGAAGAAAACACATTAATTGCCCATTACCTTTAATACTCATCCGGTAACATTCAACTGAACAACCGCTTGTCGGCATTCATCAATGAAAAAAAAAGAGTTTGAATTTTGAACCACTTCAAAACACAATGAAAGGCTGTAAATCATGGAGTTTCACCGTGACACAGTCAAGTTTATCAATGCAATATAATAGTTTCACATTGACGTGCGGAGTCAATATTGCTTGGTGATGACGGCCAACTTTGAGTGTCGGGTTTGATCTCAAGTCACTTGTCCGTGGAGAAAGGTCCAAACTGAAATCCGGTTTCGCAGCGGTGCGATTCGCTGCTTTGAAGGAAAATTGCACCGTTGGATTCCTGTCCGTTGAAGGATTTTGGTACTCTCGGCAAGATGCAAGGGTCATTACGTCCATGTCTAAGATAGAATACGTTTCATAAAAAATATCAGCTTTTTCGTAATCGGTGATTTATGAAAAAAAAATAGGAGAAAAAAATAGAATAACTAAGGAACGACAACTTTTTTAAAAGTTAGATAGGAAAAGTCGGATATTTAACTCAAATGAAATCAAAGTTTAATAACTTACAAGTAAAACGTTTCTTCAAACTGTATTTCTATAAGCAGTTCGGTTATTTAGAAGATGTTTCATCTAATTTACAGACAAATCTAGTAAACTAAAGTCAATTCTCATCAAAGCTACACCTAAGAGTTACTGCACAACTTCTAAAACCCCAATTGACGTCCTTTCTTGTTCTTAATACTCAAAATACTTTTACATGGCGGGGTTAATCTTTCAATTATTTCTGTTAAATGAATGGAATTCCTAACAACCAGAAAATTTGACAAATACGTGAAACACAAACAAGAAATATTATTGGGGGAATTAGACTTTGTTCAGGTAATAATTTGGAACGTAAACCAACAGATCGGATACCGATAAGGAATTAACCGTGATTGCTGATTGTCTATTTCCTTATAGTAGTTGTAAATATTTTGTTGTCATGAAAATAAGTCATTAGAGCAAACTCAAATAAACTTAACCTCAACACATTGATAACATTTAAGTACAAAATTTGTTGAAACTGGACAAGAGATCTGTTTTAAATTTGTTTGCGCTTGACCGCTCTGTGAGGCGGCTAAGTTTCGTTTCAATTTTGGCATCAGTTCAGATTCGTCGTTCTTTTTTTCCCTATGTTCTTTGTATACAGTATAGATCAGTGTCAACGAATGTTTGGCGAAATTCTACCCGCCTGCAGCATAAACCAAGTGAATCTAAACGGCTAAACCTACTTGTAACGATAACAGTTTTCCTGGTCTTCCGAATTCTGTCACAATCTCCAAAGTGGCGCCGGTAACGGGTAAGGTATTTTTCTCCAATTTCTAGTGGCTTCTCTTTGTTAGTCACTGCCGCAATAGAGCTACCCATTGTTTTCATCTGATAATTTCTATCATCTTTAGAATAAAACCATAATTTTAAACACCTGAATGTTTAAATCAAAGCTGTGTCTGAGTGTTTCACCCTTTCAGTACGCGCCCGCTGTATTAGTGAGTTGAAGCAATTAAGGCTCGGTTAATTCAAGTCATTGTTATGGTTTTCTCTTAATACTAACCTAAAGATGATTAAACTTAAGAGATTAAACGTATTGCTTGGCAGATATCGCCTAGTGTTCTTATCATTTAGTTCTTCAAACTAAACTAAACAAAACTTCTTCAGTTAATTGGATGTTACAGCTATATCAAGCTGTTCAGTATTGAGGGTGATACTGCTATTAAATCGGGTTTAAGCTGTGGTCAGTTAATGGAAGTAGCACTCCACTGTGATTTGTGGTATTCAGTTTCCTCCTCACTCTCGTATGAGTAGATAGATATTGTCAACAACAATTTACCCACGTACGCAGCCGCGGCAACCACTTGTTGCCAGAGTTGAATCAGTACTGAAACGTGCACACTTCGACTGTTTTGTGTAACATCACCTAGTTACCATGCTTCGTTAAGTGTGCGTCAGTTTGACATATTTCCCATAGAAGCATGTTTATTTTAATCTAAACGACGTGGCCCTAGTAACGATTAGCCACAAAATACGCAAGCATTGCCGTTTTTAGTCTGACAATTTACGTAACGGGGACAAAGGGTGTGCTTCTATTCCTGTCCGAATGGAGAATAGGAAGTGGCGGTTCCGTTGTTTTTCTGCTGAGAAATATTGATTACGTGAATCCAAAAATGCCATATCGCGCGTGTTTGCTTGCTTGATTAAAACTTGTTCGGCAGAAGATAGATTTTTAATCCATCTCAGTCAGCTTTCAGTCCATGTAACGGTTTTCAGTTGGGATCGAGCTTCAACTGTATGCTAGTCAGACGGAAAGAATTACAAAAAATGGATTCGCTTCTTCTGTAAGGCTGTATAGCGTCGAGGATTTTGTTAGAGTAAACACACAAAAAAGTAAACGAGGTACTAATAGAGCTTGTAGTTCTTAATTGCCAATTAACTCCTTTTTAAAACTTCTGCAGCATCATTATTTCACTCGAAAACAAGTAATCAAAATAGCTACTCTTTTACTACATAACAATTAATGCAAGAGGCCAGCGCTTTTCATAATCGGTCTGGAGGAGAAAAATAACGACATAATTGATAAGTGCGTGTCGTAATCATCAACGTAATGAGTTGTTCGCATAAAAACACATTCCTCTAATACCATAGCATTCACGTAATGTTAGCAGTTTGCTATGTCACACGGTAGGTAGTTAAGGGAGATCTATATATGTGACACGGCACTAACAACTATCGTTAATAAAAAACAATAATGATAACAGTAAAAACAATAATAATAAAAATCAAAAGAACACTACCAATTAACAAAAATAATAGCAGTAATAATAATAAAATAATAATAATAATAACAATAACAATAACAATAATAATGGTAATAACAATATTTTTGCAACAATAACAACAATCAAGAGAAGCAAATATCATACCACGTGCAAATAGCAAAGCTAGTCGAGACAGGCGATGTGTTGCGTAATAATAATAATAATAATAATAATAATAATAATAATAATAATTATAATTATAATATTATTATTATTGTTATTATTATTAATATTTATAATAATTATAATAATAATAGCAGTAACAATAGCAAAAATAAAGCAATAATAATGGTAAGGTTTGATATGACTTGTTTTTACTTTCGTGAGGTCTGAATGAAAACCTGGGGCGAATCCAGATTAGTTTTTAATTTCACATGCATGCGTGTGAGAGTGTGTGAATGTGAAAAACTAGAAGCTATTCTGGACCCTAGAGTTCTTCTCTTCTGCACCTGTCTGGCTTCTCGGTCGAAGAGAACGCGGTGAAACGTGTGCTCTGGCTTCGAGAATGATTAGAAGCTAAATTTATGAAGCCACAAGGATATTGAAGGGAATCTTCTTATAACGTTCATGTTCTCTCTCGTTCTGCTTTCTAAAGACGACGACGGGAAGGTGGACAAAGTAGTATAATTTCTTTCTAAAGATTTTGAGAGATACACTAGTTTTTATTTCGTAAAGACGTTTCGCTAAAAACTCAAGTTTTTAACTTCAACATATTTTGCGCCAAAATTGGCCGTAACAGAGGTTTTTAAAGCATTCTCACGAGGAAGGAAAAGACTTTTTTGTCTATGAACTTGTTTAGTTGTTATAAATTGAGCTAACATCCTGGATATAATTGAAAAAACGTCAGGTAGATGTTGTAATTTGCGGTTATTACTAACTAATTTTTCATTCTTGAAGTAACCCCAAAAGGTATAAGCCTGTGAAAGTTACATGAGGGCATGGGGGTGGAGGGGGGGGGGGGGTACAGTCAATCGGACCCTTCTATTCATCCGATTGACTAGATATTTGGCACAAATAATGACCTTTTAATTAATTCAATTAATCGAATTCGCGTGGAGTCTAATTGGTTTCCATGGAAATCACGACAACATAAACGACCCCGCAAGCGGCCGCCATTTTTGGTTTTTCAAATTTTCAAAATTTTGTTCAAATTCGATTTGAACACTGTAAATGGTGAAAAAAAAAACCCTTTAGGGATTAGAATCTACATGACTGTACCATCCATTGTTAAGGGAGCTGGTCAAAACTACTGCACCTGCTAGGGACCCACCACTGCATGCTGAGGTGATGGTGTCTTCATACACCCCCCGTCCCTAGTTAGGAAACCCTTGGTCTCTTGTGTAACCTCACCTCCCAAGAAACTTTTGATACCCCTGGTCTCTTGTATGACCCCACCTCCCCAGCTATGACACCCATGGTCACCTGTATAGCCCCCGCCTCCCCAGTAATGAGACCCCCTGGTCTCTTGTATGACCCCACCTCCCCAGCTATGACACCCATGGTCACCTGTATAGCCCCCGCCTCCCCAGTAATGAGACCCCTGGTCTCTTGTATGTCCACCCCACCCGTAGAACGAGTCCCCTGGTTTCTGGGGCATCTACTCCACCTTTAATTTGCGACCCCTAGTCTCTTGCATATCCACTCCACCCATAGTATGACACCCCTGCTGGTCTCTTGCATGTCCGCTCCACCCGTAGTATGAGACCCCTGGTCTCTTGCATACCCACTCCACCCATATTATGACACCCCTGGTCTCTTGTATACCCGCCCCAACCATAGTATGAGACCACTGGTCTCTTGCATATCCACTCCACTCATAGTATGACACCCCTGGTCTCTTGCATATCGCCCCACCCAGAGTATGATACCCCTGGTCTCTCATGATTTAATTTCTGCGCATCTGGGCTGCGCATGTGATTTGTCATGTTACCTGAGTGAAGATATTATTCACCTGGAGAGTTTGGTTGTAATAGTCTCGTTTTGTGACGATCTGAGTATAAACCAGTTTCACAATCATGCGCAGTACGTACAAGCGGCTTTTTTGGCGGGCGACACGTCCTGTAAACACGTCGGATTGTAAAAATGAGTGGTTATACCTTTTTAGATAAAATAGAAATTTATCAGTAGTAATACCTTTTAAAAAATAATTTCACTCATTCATACGATCCGCTATGTTTACATTACGTATCGCCCGCCAAACAAACCGCTTGTACATATTGCGCATGATTGTGAAACTGGCTTATAGACAAACCAAAGAAGTTACAAAGTGTTTCAGAAAACAAATCGTTCAAGTTTTGTCCTTGGTTCAAGGCGAATGAAATTCTGTGATCTATATGTGCTTGCTGGCGTTGTCGAAGCTGCTTGCGTCTTTACTGTTGTAATGCGAGTTTCGTCGACGTTGTCGAGTCCTCTGTCACAACTAAATTGAATGGCTCTCCATGTAAAAGGCTTTCATTTGTAATCCAGAAATATTCTATACTCATATTCCCCTATTCTTTCGGTGAGCGAAAAGGTTCTCGGCTTTGCCAAGGCGCGGTCAAGAAACTCTGCATTACTCAGAGCAGATCAAATTTCAAACTCGCTTCTTCTTTGGAGGTTGCTCGCAAGCAGCCCAAGGCTACAGTTTGTTTTAACGATAATGACTTTGTATGTGAACTCCCGGATCGGGTAATTTGTAATACTTTGTATGGGAATCCACTCGATTTCTCAAAATTCTGTGATATTGTTATGAATGATGAAATAAAGTTGACCTACCTCTTGTTCAGCGTGTACTTGCAACTTCCAGCGATTTATCGTCGGTTAGGTTTCCCCAAGTAAGAAATAGTCCACGAAGGCTCCAAATGGCCCGAAACCCCACAAAACAGGAGGCTCCATTGTAAAGGTGTCAGTATTTAGTCACTTTTTAGCGAAAAGTTGAACATTTGCAGTTAACACACAAGTTGCGTGTCTTCTAATGACGATGTCATCAATCATGACGTCACTTAAACAGTGTCTAAAGATTTGTTCATGAATAAAAAACAGTTGTACCAAACCTTTTGGAATCGGTCAAGGAACAAAAATTAAAGCCAAAAAAATTGAGGAGAGAGGTCAGTTTTACAATCCCCCCACCCCCACCCCCACCCCGTTATGTTTTCTAGGGTTAGTTATTTCAATAATATTCAATATTTTGAACTTTTGGAATAGTAGTGTACTTGTAGTTTTGCAGTCTGAAAATTTAACTGCTTGCAATACCTGTTTCTGTAAAACACTAATTGGTAAAGTTTTGATTTATAATTGCTACCCTAGGCCAACGTGCCATATGCCCGGACATAAATTCATAAATCGCACTTTCTGAAAAGTTTTCGAAAGTTAAATTACCAAACTCATATTAATGACGGTACCCTGGAGACTAGAGGTATACTGGCGATGCTGTTCCGATTGATTCACAGCGGCCGGCAAAGCCGGCAAACGAGCGTCCGCGAGCAAGGGACGAACGCAAGTGACCTCTGGGAGCAAACAAATAAACCTCACTTCAATGCCTTACGAGTTACACGCTATTTTTATTTATAAGAACCAGTAATTTTTGGCTGAGCCTTGGGTTGTTCTTAATTTTTCCCGTACATTTGCTTAAAGTTTTAGCCAAATTTTATCCTCACTGTTCTTATTAAGTTTGTTCTTATATAGAAAAAAGCGTGTACGAGCAAACTTCCGCTGACTCAATCTCGTCCCCGGGGCTTTTCCCTAAAAAAACGATTTAAAATGGAACAATCATATATCAAAATTGCTAAGAAAGGCTGCCCGCCGTCTATACTATTAAGGCAACTAAAAGGATCTTGGATCTCACAGAAAGAACTGCTGCTATTCTATGCTATCTGCATCCGTCCAATCCTTGAGTACGCTTGCCCGGTTTTTCAACAAGCTCTCCCTGAGTATTTAAACGATGACATAGAGCGAGTCCAACGTGGGGCCCTTAGAATAATATTCCAAGATTTTCCCTATAGCAAGGCCCTAGAAACCTATGGGCTAAAAACTCCAAAAGAAAGAAGAGATACACTCACCATAAAGCTTTTCAACAAGATAGTCAAAGACCCCCACCACACCCTACACAAACGCTTGCCAGAGAGGAGAACACACATTTACAGCTCCGCTCTGTCACTCAGACCGCTTTAAGAAGAGTTTTTTAATGAGCCAACTATATAACTTTTAATTAGATCATACAGATTTTTAATATTTTCTAAATGTAAGATTATTCTTTTTTTCATTAGTTTTGTAATGTCAAACACATATCAGTTTTATATTGCTGCAAGTTTTATGACAATAAAGTACATTAATCTAAAAGCCCTGGGGACGAGGCTGCAACTTACTCTCAATTTTTAAAACACAGCAGATCAGTCAAAGACCATAGCAGTGAGCCCTGCCTCTGGCACCCGGGTATTGTGAATAACTCTATCCACGCAGGTTGCCGTTTATAATTGTTCGGAGCCTGCCCCAATTATCCGGTGAAATGAATTATAAAATCTGTGAAGGATAAAACGCGAATGGCATGATTTCTCTATTGGTAGTAGTGATTTAAAAAAAACAAATGGAAAACATATCAAACAAAACCAAACAGAATCGAATAAAATCGAAGGTTCAGTAATCGTACTCACTGAAAAATTTTGGTTCGATTTTGCTTGATGACCGCGAAATATAATCGAACACAATCAAACGATCCAGTTCGATTACGTTTGATTACTGCGAACCTTCGATTGCCTACCCCGGGCATATGGAATGAAGAAGCAAATAAAACAATACAACAGAGTTTATTCAGAGTGTCTGGAGCCCTGTTTACACGGTACAAACTAACCCAAGTTTGACCCGGGGTAAAACTAACCCAGGTAGCTGAATTTCTTCCGCGTAAACACTGCTAACCCAGGTTCGACCCAAGTTAGTTTGTTATGTACTGTGAGTTTTCTCGCATGTAAATCTGCTTTAGCTAGCTTTAAGTCCTCTCTGCAATCTACTTGACTGGCACTCTTTTATGACCATTCTTCTCCT
This sequence comes from Umimayanthus nakama, assembly GCA_027574985.1. Lineage (NCBI taxonomy): Eukaryota > Metazoa > Cnidaria > Anthozoa > Zoantharia > Parazoanthidae > Umimayanthus > Umimayanthus nakama. The sequence goes on from JAOBRG010296534.1 coordinate 15,691, forward strand.
ATATACACAATGTATACATCCTCGTTGTCAATGCAATGACTACTCTAGTAGCGATATAAGGTCGGGCTTGAATAAACGCGGCCGTATGCCGCTGAACATCACCACTGAATCATGGCCGGTGCA
>JAOBRG010296645.1:9424-29320 GCA_027574985.1 Umimayanthus nakama
AGACTTTTTCTGCTGTCCCTTATTCTTAGTCAGAGGCAATAATGTTTGACTTCATAAAATTATACGTTAATATAATTCACGAACGGTAAACCAGCTTCGAGTCTATATACTCATCTTTTTTAACAGATCCGTGTGACATGCCGCTCGGTCTGGAAGACTCTAGAGTGACGAAGCAGGGCATGAAAGCAAGTTCCACGTGGAACATTCACTACGCCCCGTGGCAAGCAAGACTCTACAGTAACCGGGCCTGGGTCGCACGGCAACGAAACACCAAGCAGTGGCTTCAGATCGACCTGGGGACTGTGACCAGAGTGAAGAGAATCGCTACACAGGGACGATACAATGCCGAGCAGTGGGTTACTAGTTATGCAGTGTCCAAGAGCTTGAACGGTGTTCGATTCTCTGCTTATAGAGAAGGGAAGGGCGTGAAGATTTTCCAGGGCAACAGCGAGAGATATTTTGTTGTGACGCATAGGTTCAACAGAGCTTTCAAAGCTCGTTTTGTACGGATTCATCCTAAAACGTGGAGAAGCTACATTGCAATGAGAGTCGAACTGTATGGTTGCCGACTTGGTAGGTTGCTTGTAAAGTAAAACAAATTTTTCAAAAGTTATGTTGTAATGCAGGGCTCCCAGAGTAATTTATTTCGAGGTCTAAGAGAATTGTTAGGGATATTGATTTTGGTCAGCCGAACTATATTTTTTAACGAGTGTAAAACCTGTGAAAGATGTGTCCGTGATTCAGACTGCAGACAGATGCAATGATCAATTGCTAAAATCCCGGTAAAATTATATTTATTCACTGACTCTTATGGTTTAGAACACGATTACAATTTAAATTTAGATATCATGAACTAAGTTTTAAACTGATTTTGATCCTAGTTTGTTTTTTTTAGATTTTTTTGTGGAACGTATGGCGCGGATATCCACGTTAACCATACAGGTTTCAATTTTTTTTTCTAGCTTCTCCTACAATCCGACCATAAGCACGAAATTCTTTTTATTTAGGGTTCAAACCGTTTTTTCGTCAGGTAAACTTTGCAACAGAGCTCTGGGGATGCAGACAGGCAAACTGAGATCTTCACAGATCACGGCATCGTCAAGTTGGGACAAATTCCATAGTGCTTACCTTGCTCGACTACACAAACTGCGGAGTGGTCGGTTTGTCGGAGGGTGGGCTGCTGGTGCTAATAACTACTTCCAGTGGCTCCAGGTGGACTTCAGACATGCTACGAAGATCGTTAGGATCTCCACACAAGGACGAAGTGACGTCGATCAGTGGGTCACCAATTATTATCTCTCCTTCGCACAGGATGGACTTCACTTTGCTGTTTACAAGCAATATAACAGAATGAAGGTGTGGGTTTTATTCAGAATTAAAGGGTTGTGTGCGGTGTTTTGCAGCGATAAGTGGAGTGAGAGGAGTTCAATTTGGTTGGTTATTGTAGTGTGATTTTAAAATCGAACGAACGCACAGTAAAAGTCTTGTAAATTAAATTCTAGATGTCACTTTTGAACCACAACCTAATATCAGTCAAGCTATATTTTGTATTCGGACAAAGAACTCCCGGTTATGATAAGAACAAAATTAAAATATTTTAGATGCCACTTTGTTGTTCCACAACATGGATCTGACTTCCGAGTAAACAGCTGAGCTTCTTATTAAGAATTATTATAAATAAAGTAAAAATAATCTTATAAGAACCTAACTTTTAATAGCTGAATCATGTTCTAAAAATTATCTATGATGTCTGAGAAAAAACTAAGGTGTTAAGTTCTTAGTGAGTGATTTCGAAAAAAAAATTAAAGGAAACAACTTGTAGCACTGTTTATAGTTGTGGAAACTAAGTTCACGGTGTAACTGATATTAAGGGTCTGGTATGACTTTAACATACATCAGTTGTCACTCCTTAATAGAAAACCAGCTATTTTCTTATTTGTTGGATGCGTAAAGCTAACATTTTAACAGTAGACTTTTAATGATGATGGTTCTTCTTCGCTGGTTCTTACTGTGATATTTACAGTACAATTCCTTCTTTAAACAATGGTCATTTGTTTTTTAATCAGGTCTTTAAAGGTAATCGTGACAGGAACACTGTTGTGTCACATGGTATTATTCCACCAATCAGAGCACGCTATTTGCGATTACACCCGAAGAGCTGGCGTTCCCACATATCCATGCGGGTGGAATTCTACGGTTGTGCTGTTGGTGAGTTGAAGGAAAAAAGCCAACTCTGCTTATAGAACGAATACTCTACACCAAAAGTTTAACAGAGAGTTCGTTTTGAACGAGATTATAGTAATGGGTTTGGACTTTTGTTCGAGACCCTTGAAAGAAAAAAAGTCATAACATCAGATGCTACTGAATTGTAGAGAGAAAACTGGCAATGGCGGAAACCGATGTTTCACTGCATCGTTCGACTTTTTGCAATTGCATTTATAAATTTGCAATATTCAATTTAATTAATAATTACCTTTCACAACGTTTTTTATTTCAAAAACCATTACCAAGTTGCAATTTATCTTCCAATGTACTCGTCGAAGTAACGGAAAGCAATATTCTAGAACACGTATCTCATTGGTCTGTCGGAATTGTGAAGTGTGAGTGTCCTACGCGTTAACGTTGCAGCCAAAGAACTGCACGGTGAAAGAAGGTCACCCATGGGCTAAACTAAGAAATGAGTTAGGAACCTTGTGGTTTGCAGTTCGGTTAGGTCTTAGGACCTAGGTTACAGGTCACACTAACTTGTGTCATCCAAGTAAATCATTAAAGACAGACAGGACGAGCTTAGTTACGGACCTTTTAATTTTCGGGGGAGGGGCGGGTACAACCGAACTTGGAAAGAAAGATGTTGACGCAGAGCAATTTTTTTTGCTTAAAGCCTTTGTGAAATAAGTATAACTCAGAACATAAAATAGATTTTTGCATGGGCAAGGTGGGCCACCATCCCTGGTCGAGAACCAAAGTTTTGCCCCTTAGTCACTTTGTGAAAGAAAGAAAATGCTTTCTTGCTAAACTACTTTGTTATTTTTGTGCAGATTCGTGCAAGGTTCCTCTAGGTTTAGAGGATGGCCGAATCCCCAGTGGTAACTTGCGAGCTTCTTCGATGCACAACCACGCCCATGGCCCCGATAGAGGCAGAGTCAACCAGCCGTCCGGCAATGGTCGAGTAGGAGCCTGGTGCGCAAGGCACAACAACCGAAATCAATGGCTGCAGGTCGACATTGGTGGCGTTGTCAGGGTGACGGGTTGTGCGACCCAGGGCCGATATGATGCAAACCAGTGGGTGACTAGTTATGCTGTATCTCACAGTGTGGATGGAAGACGTTTCAAAGCCTACAGGCAATATGGGAAAATGAGGGTAAGCATAAGGCAAATTTCTGAGGACTTAATTGCTTACATTATAATTTTTTGGCAAAGCTTGGCAAAACTCTGCTTTAACTCAATGAAGCGTAAAGCAATCCGTGATCACCAACAATTCGAGTTTTGTATGTCGAGTGAAAATCAGAATTAGGAATTCAGACAATTCTATGGATTTTTGAACGTTTTAAAACGGGCATACTACTCCTTTAGTGTTCAATGTGCCGCAAATTCCATATTAAAGCCCTGGGCTTGTACAAGTTCATATTTGTATACGGGGAATTGCTTTTATTTGGGGGGGGGGGGTTCAAAGTGGTAAAAATGCATTTGGAACGAGCAGACTGGATATGGCGTGGAAATTGAATAAGCTAGCATACCGTCACGCATAGCGCTTCCTTAAAATACATTTTAAGTGAGTAACAATTAACGGAGTTAATTTCAAATAAAACTACAAAATGCAAATGCTCCCTTTATCGAACTGTTGAGCAAAATATAATGACCTGTAATGTTTAAGTAATCTACAGAATGATTAAATTTTCTACTTGTTTTTATAGTTTCCTAATTATTGGTTTGAAGTTTGGTATTTTGAACAAAACAAGGAGCATTAATGAAAATGAGCACTAACGATAGATGGGCCTGTATATGATTGGAGGCTTATATCCAGAGAAAGGAAGGGAGGGGGGAGTAGTGTAACTAGACCATTATTATCGTTTGATTGCCCTAAACTCCCCTGAGTTTGCTGGGGTGGAAGAGGGGGGGGTACTGCTGTATAATACCTAAGTTTGAAGTTATTTTACGTAATTTAACGAACATGTCCATTTGATTGTGTCTTTCAACAGATATTTCAAGGCAACTTCGACAGACACAGTATAGTGGTGTACCGGTTTGTCCCACCATTCAAGGCGCGCTACGTCAGATTCCATCCCAAAACGTGGTATGGTCATGTTTCTATGAGGGTCGAAGTTTACGGCTGTGCTTCTGGTAGGTTGCAAGTTTTAGTATTTGAATGGTTTTGTTAAATGTAGCCCCAAATACAGAGTGGAAGTTACACCGCACGTAAAAATCTTCAGAGGATTTTCTTTTTTAGATTTTAAACTTTTTTGTCGGAACAGTTCATACGGGTCATCGAAAAACAGGAATGTTATGGGATTTTACAAACTCGTTTTCCAGACCCGTGAAAGTTATGATTCTGTTGATGCCAGGTACGGTTTACTGTTACCATGATGGAAACAAACTCGACTCGATTTATATACAAAAAGCTAGATTCCCATGAAATGAGAGTCGTGGTTAATTATTGAATGCCTTTATATCTTAAAGATTACTCACTCATTCACTATCGTAGACTAAGTTAATGTGCAGAAAAAGTTAAAAATCTAGAATAGTTTTAGTGTTAACAAAAAAATGGTCAGAAATGAGGTCGTAGAAAAGTCACGGATTTTCAGAAGTAAGCACCTTGTCCGAACGAAGCAATATCCAGAAAACTAATGACATAATTTAATTAATTATCAGTCATAGATGTACTGATAAGCTTTATGTTATTTCTTTTCCACTGTTGGAGCTCTTCCGCTCTACGAGGATTGTACGCTCGGATTAACGGCTGTTGCAATGTTTAGTGTTTTAACACTTCGATTCCCCTCATAAAAATTCAGAGAAGTAGCTGTAGCTGTTCTAATTGCAGGCAAACTTTTCCACTATCTGATAGTCCTGGGACTTGAAATGGTGTTGTCTTTGTATCTTTTAACTGAGGCGAGCTCATCTACGACACTTTTAAGATGCCTTGTTGTTAGTGGAATTCATGTTAGTTTGGTATTCTGTTCATTACAGGTCCCTTGTGCAACAGAGCTCTTGGAATACAAAATGGTAGACTGAAGAATAACTACATGACAGCTTCTTCCTTCTACAACGTTCAGCACGCTCCATGGCTTGCTCGACTACATCTCGCTCGCAGAGGACGCAACATGGGTGGGTGGGTGTCTCGCCATAACAACCACAACCAGTGGCTGCAGGTGACCTACCCTCGTACAATGAAGATCACCGGAATTCTTACACAGGGACGGCAAGATTACAACCAGTGGGTGACGGCGTTCTGGGTGATGTACAGTCAGGATGGAGCGCACTGGATTCATTATCAACAGTACGGACAACCTAAGGTTAGTTGACTCAGTCACGGCTATAACTCTGACATTCCAGAAGAGTTAAAAGACAAAACAACAAAACTGAAATGCAATGATACTGTCATAAGCTAATACATTCATGTTCGAACACTGAGTAGTTTTTGTTAAATCCCATTGTTATGTGTTTTTTGCATGTTAAATGTTTGGAAAACTTAACTAGGCAGCTTTGGAAAAAAAGCTGTGTTGTCCCTTATGTAGAAATTTTCTCGTAACCCCATTTACACCAATACGGACAAATACTTAACACTGCCAAAACATAAAAGCAATGGAATTGGCAGCCATATATTTAAATACAGGGTCCCTAAGATCAGCAGAAATGATCGACGTTTTTCCGTACAATATAAGATTGGGACTCCATTTCCCTAGATACTCTTGGCATCGGTAAATTCCTTCCCGTCAATTATTATCAACTATGTAAACATTTGTAACTTATTGAAATTTTTTAGTTTTTATGCTTTTTAAGTGATGTGTTTTGGGTACTTTTTTAATGAAGTTGCAGTAATTTTACCGACTTATTAAAAAATAGATGTAGATGAGAAGTTAACTATGACCTGTTGTAAATGGCTTGTACACTCAATTCAAACTTGCGAAAGTTTCTGATATTCAACCTGACGCTCTCTTTGCTTTGCACTTCACCGATTTTTATAAATTTATGCCTTTTCCTGCAGACTTTCCAGGCCAATCGGGACAGAAAAGGTGTTACAGTGAATACGTTTGATCCGCCAATTGAAGCGAAGAGAATCCGCATCAATCCTCGAGGATGGTATTCGCGTATCTCCATGAGAATTGAGCTCTTCGGTTGTGCTATGGGTAAGAAACACACTAATTTGATAACTTGTTGTGAAAAACTGTGGCAAAAAATTTACGAGGAAATGGATTCCCACAGTTGCCTTTATTTCAGAGTATTTCAGTTCTAGAAACTTAAAATTGTCATGCGAGAATCTAGTTCCATCGTCTTCATTTTCCACCCACTGACTTTCTTCTACCATTCTTAATTGTTTTTTCAAGAAAGCAAACGTGATTTATTACTATTTTTATTATTGTTATTAATATTAATATTATGGGATGGGAAAGAAATGCCAGAGATATCACTGCCGACTGGCTGAGCTGATAGCTGTCAAGAAAGGAGAACAATACTTACAAACAATTTCATGGATCCGAGCGAGAACATCCTTCGCACTCCTTCGATCAGCCCTTGTATGTGTAAGGGGAACGAGAGTCAAGAGACGTGCACCATTTGACTTTAACAATCATGACATATATACCGCAGCCGCGGAAGGAGCTATCCTTTTTAGATGGACAGATTGACATGTGTTTTAATTTTCGATGAGTTGTCAATACAGTAGATTGAAGATAGACCTTGTTTGTAATTTAGATGGAACTGTTTTGATAATCGAAACCTTTTATAGCTTTTAGAGTGTTGAAAATATTGTATTACATAGCAGTTGAGATTGTATTGATAGAGTTTGTTTGTATACATTCGAAGTTTTAGAACACTGTCGAAATAAAGATAATTATTATTAATAAAAAAATAATAATAATAATTACTATTATTACTATTATTATTATTATTATTATTGTCATTATTGTTGAGAGGTATCCATTGATGCTAAGATATCCCGGAAAGTCCTTCAGTTGGGAAAAAAAATTCTTCAAAATCGTTCCAGCAATTTAAAGTGCCGTGATATTTCCAATGAAACTTTTTATTTCAAAAAAGAAAAATGATTGAGCTCTCCAGATGTCGCTGTTTGATGTAAATACAAAAATAACTTTATAATTAATTTGTATTCCCGCCACAAGATTCTGCAGTATGGTGAATGAAAAGTTATTGCAAATCCTTGAAACTTGATGTTTGGTTGAGGGTGGGAATCCCATAGTGAGTTTTTTCTTTACTACTCATATTACGTTTTGTTGAACAATACTCCTTCTACTTCCATAACCAATCTGCTGTTGAATGTTTCAGGACGATGCGAGGCCTCCCTTGGTGTAGAAGACTACCGCATTCCCAATCAACTAATGACGTCATCGACTTTCTACAATTACTGGTGTGCGCCGTACTTTGGTCGTCTTAACCAGCGACGTTATGGCCGATATGGCGGTGCGTGGTGTGCAAAGAGAAGTGACAGGAAACAGTATCTGCAAATAGATTTTGAGGCGTTGGCTCGCATCAGAGCTGTTGCAACGCAAGGCCGACACAATGCTGACCAGTGGGTCACGAAGTACTACATTTCCTACAGTAGAGATGGTTCGACTTTCACTCCTTACAAAGAAAGGGGAGTTCCTAAGGTGGGGATCGTTTACTGTGACTGACATTGTGAATGACACCACCACTGCTAATCATCGCCATTCATCACTGATCTTCACACTACATGTGGCTCTATTTTGTTGTCTGCAAAGGAAAATGATTCTTAACTGTGGGCCAGTTATTATAATTAGTCAACACTTTGATACCTGATTGTCATTAATACAATTACCATCATAACCACCACCATCATCATCATTGTCGTCGTATTCATCATTAATAGGGAGCTTACGCAAGGCGAATGTCAACGAGAATGTTACAAAACAATTAGCTTAATTACAGAACACCATGAATTCACGTGGGAATGCAACTATCTCGCCACCTTTCGTCGTCGTGTTAAGAAACAGAAATAGAATACATCAGTTTTGTGGTTTTCTGGAGAACATCCACAACAAAGTATGAAATATTTTAAGTCTTAAAAATTATAGATTCTTGTTTTTTATGCTTACTCATCTTCACGTAGAATGAAAAAGAAACGAATGAGCGAAACAAACAAAAGGTAGAAAAACGAGAAGTTAAGAACCCAGAAGTGGTTTCGTTGACGTTCGTGTTCTAGCTGTTTAAGGTCCCTACTATCATCATCATCACTACAATCTTCAATACCATCACCGCTGTCATAAGAATCATCGCCATCGTCATATCAACCATCAGAGTGTGTGCCGATAAACAAGTTACTTCTCTCGTTTTCGGTTGCACGCCTAGATGTCATTACTAAACCTTTTTCATCATCTTTTTTTAGATTTTCGAAGGGAACTATGATAGACATATCATCGTGAAACACCGATTCCTGAAGCCCATAATAGCGCGTTACATCCAAATTCATCCTGCGGCTTGGAGAAGCTGGATATCTATGAGAGCCGAGTTCTATGGCTGTGTTGTTGGTAAGTTCATCCGACCAAGTCAAAAGGGTTTTTTGACTCGCAGAAGTTAGTAGCACAATAGTAAGAAAATATTCAAGCACTCTACATACGAAAAGCGAAGGATGTCTTAGTTCATTTAATCGATTTGGTCAGTCTACGTTAAGTAAAAAATGTAAGGAACTAGTTTTTAAACCAGCAGTTTTATTTGGAATAAACATGAAACAAGTTTGATCATGTCGATGAAAAAACCTTGTGTAGAAATTTTAAGATTGAGGTACACTCATGGTCAAGAGTTGTTGGGACGAAGTCACTATGTAAGACGAAAAACTATACTTTCTAATCTTAAAACAATTTTAAAATTATGAAAACGGTCAAACGTTATAAAAGCAATTCTTTGATCCCCCTTGCCCCTTTTCAATGTTGGAAACTCTGACTGCACAAAAAAATATTTTTTTGTCGGTTTAATAGAGTTTACTCAACGTTGTTAAGGGGGGAGGGGGGCCGTCCCAACATTATTGACTATGATTGTAAGAATTAAAAGTTAAAGATTTATCAGGGTTTGTGCTGGTCATTGAAAATTTTGGTGTATCACGGAGTTGTGTAAAATTGTTTTCGAGGTCTGAAAAGTTATGGAATTTTGATTTGGTTTATGGAGTGATGTGGAAAATGAAAGTGATATGACTTAGTTGCATTTCATGAGTGAGAAGTAAACAGAGTTTTGCTTCAGTTTACGCACAGAGAGCTATGATATCTATCGGATAATAAACGTCAAGACTACATATTTCCTACATCTACTGAATTTGTCATTGTGCTGAAAACGTCAAATCGAGAATGTTAATAATCCGTGTTTTTTTAGTAAAAATTTGTTATTAGTTATTAGTTATTATTATTGTTATTATTAAAAGCTTACCCTCAGAGTCCCTCAAATCAAAATTGGTTTTGCTAGGAGTAATAACATCCCAGAGGAAGATTGGGGTAAGTTATGGAATTTTAGAAGGTCAAATAGTTGCAAGTCCTGATTAATTCTACCTGATCATGTGTTCTACAGGTGTTCGCTGCGACAAGCCCCTGGGATTGTCCAACGGTCGCATCAGGAATCGAGCCGTCACTGCATCGTCCACCTGGAGCGTCAATGAAGCTCCCTGGCGAGGACGACTGAATACCAAACGCTTCGGGCGCAGAGCGGGTGGATGGGTGGCCCGCAACCAGAACACTTATCAGTGGTTCCAGGTGGACCTTGGTCGACCAATGAAAATCACGAAGATTGATACTCAGGGGCGGGCAGACGCTAACCAATGGGTGACTCGGTACTATCTCCAGTACGGCACGGATGGCGCACACTTTGTTTATGTGAAGTCCAACGGAAATAATTACGTAAGTATTTAAGCAAGCTTAGATTATTGAGACAACCTTCGTCCGTTTGCAATTTGAAAACCTCGATAATAAGGAGAACAATATCAAAAATAGACTGTGTACAGTAAACGTAAAATAGCAAGAGTCCTTATATACAACTTGCAAATATGAATTTTGAATTACACAAAAACTATTTTTAAGACAATTAGACGAAACCCGATCGCCAAAAAAGTGTAACGAGTTCTCTATTTTATCACTGTCTTGGCAGCGAGAATTCATTGAAATTAAAAGTATTTTTACCCACTTACTATATTAACTTAATACAATCGTATTGTTTGAAGACTTTGTTTTGCATTTTAAAACCAGGATCCCTAGAAATCTCAGAAAGACTTTGAATACTGAAAGTTCTAGAAAATCCTTGAATTGAGATAAGGATACAGGTTCTTTGCTTAAACTTCAATGGTTCAGCGAATTACTATAATCCACTTCATACCCCCTGGGGGAGATACTCCCTCATTGATGCTATATCGGGACGTGCATTCCTTCAGGGTATTCTTTTACCTTCTGATAATATACAAGGTTATAAATATTGTAATAATATAATATTGTAATTGTACACAAACTTAAGCTGTTTGCCCCCTGGATTGGTGACCACAAGTTTAATTTGTTCTTATTCCAATCAGATGTTCCAAGCGAACCGAGATAGGAACAGCGTCAAATCCTACCGGTTTTTCCCGCTTCTCCGAGCAAGGTTCGTTCGTATACGCCCGATGGGCTGGTACCGGTTCATTGCACTCAGGGCTGAGTTTTACGGCTGTGCCGCAGGTTTGTCCTTTCAGTAAACTGTTTGTAAATTAAATTGTGTTTTAGTTAGGGGGTACATCTTCTGGAGTTGCTCAAAAGTCCTGGAAGTGCTTTTCTTCTTTGAGTATTTTTGTCTGTTTGGATCAGCCATTTCAACTTAGAGCAGCTTTGGCCGTTTTAAAACGGTTGCTCCGTGAGCGTTGTTTATTACACATCAAGTACCTCGAACTCTTTATCTCTTTTCCTTTAAGAAGAAGGGGAACTTAGTGGACTCAGAGAGGAAAGATTACTTCCATTGTGATGTCTGAATGGGTTTTTATAAGAGAGGTGTGACAGTTTGAAAAATTCGATATTAAGTCCAGCATTAGAACAAAATACTACTCCCCTTCTCTAAGAACCCCTCTAAGTTCGATGTAAATCACGATTGTTGTTCCTCAACAGCCCTGGGGAGACAACCTCTTGGTGTGGAAGATGGAAGAATCCCCAACGGCCAGCTACGGGGATCCACCTTTTATAACAACGCCCTAGCTCCATATCTTGGCCGCCTACACGCCATCCGCTCATGGAGCGCTCGAGCCAATAACGCCAAGCAGTGGCTGCAGGTAGATCTCGGATATGTTGGGAGAATCACTGATGTCGCGACTCAGGGACGACGGGATGCTAACCAGTGGGTCACGAGATATCTACTCTCATACAGCCGCGGTACCGTGTTTAAGGCCTACAGGGAGAAAGGACGACGATTTAAGGTACGAGAGCCTAATATAGAGCACAATTAGGACCAAATTTGATTGACTTGTCGGTGTGAAACCATGACGAGTTTGTTAAAGCAATTCAGTTTAGAGAGGTAATGGAATCTCATGTCGAAGTTGGCGCATGAGTATCCCGCGACATGTTAACGGTGAGTTCTTTGTGGGAATGGAGACCAATGTTTGAACGATATCACATTGTCACAGGCTGACCTGCACTTGAAACGATTACCTTGGAAAACGTGTATGTACTCTTTCGTTCAGTGTTGCTGTCTGTTGTTTGGGCTGCCACGAGAGAAGCGACATGCAATACTGCAGATTCTATTTCAGGGGCCCCCTCCCTTAGGTAGATTACGTTTTAAGGATTGAGAACCACGCCTATTCTCAAAAGGTTCGTATTTTGCCCGTTGGCTCAAGTCTTGTGTTTTATCCAGCCTGGGTGACATGCCACCCTTCTTTCCAGCATAGAGCTGGTTGGAAAGTCCGTTAAGACGCCGTTCACCCATTAATGTGGGTTGCAGTGCTACCAGTAGTAGGGCCAACGGCTCTGACCTCTATATACCTCTAAATAACACACTTGTGACGTAACAAATTTCTTTATGTTGTAATATTCAGTTAAGCACGTAGAATCAGTTACCACGTTAAAAATGCTGTTTGATCAACAAAAGTTGATATGATATGTTTTTCGCCTGTGGGATGTGGTGTTTAGCTGACGTTTCGAGCGTTAGCCCTTCGTCAGAGCAGTCTGCTCACATCAACTTTTGTTGATCAAACCCGGCATTTGTTCAGCGTACTCGCCCACGCCAAAAAAACCCTGTTTTTCAAAACTAGTCTTACAGTGTATATCATTAATTGTCAGGCTTGTCCTTAACTTGTTTTTCCTCTGTTTTAGCTTTTCCGAGGTAATAAAGACAGACACACCGTTGTTTACAACCGGCTAAAGCGTCCTTTTGTGGCTCAGTACGTGAGATTCCACCCCAAGGCGTGGCACAGTCACATCTCCATGAGAGTTGAACTGTATGGATACCAGAAAGGTTGGTACAGAGCGTTGTAGAGGAGAATCATATTGTTTCAAATATGATATCGTATAAATTCAACGTCAAGATAAACAGTGTCCACAAACCGAAGAATCATACACACATTTATTTTAAAATGAACCAGATAATTTTGACCAGTATCGTTGTTCTTAAATTTTTGGCAAATTAAGCCTCGAATTGTATCTTTTACTGTTCTTATTCTTAATCATAAAATAACTGCTGTGATTGGAAATTCAAACTGAGCGTGAGCCTTGTAACTTGTTGTTACATTAACATGTAGATAAGATCTGATCTTCGATGTTATTTAAATTATAAATGTTATAGTAACTATCTTATTTCGTGACTGTATTTCTCGTCAGTTCGTAATCTTGTATGGCTTCATTTTCCCCCAAATCTTGTAATTATTATAAAACTTAACGTTTGAATTATAGGTGCAGGGACACCCACTTAACCTTTTAGGTTGTATATTTCTGCACCTCCTGTTTAGGCAAATTGTGTTTATTGTATATCACTATTGTTTCTCACTATTGTTAATAGGAAATAAAGAACCTTGAACTTTGAATCTTGTTTGTTTTTAAGAAAAGCGTGTGGTAAAGTTGAAACGAATCGAAAATCGCCAGTGTTGTTTTTTTCTTTAGCTAATTGACGAGAAAACCTTCGTCTTAACGAAAAGGTGTTGCTAAGACAGTTAAGCAATTAAACGAACTGACACCTGCTAATGATTTTTAGAAGAAACTACATTTAGCGTGGCTATGAACTGAAACTTTGGCCAGAAATCACATGAATATGCGTAAATGTACGGTGTGTTCTAAATTTATACGAAACTGAAGCCTTTCCATTATTTACTAAAAAGTAGTTCCAGATTAAACTTTATACCGTCGATACAATTCTTTGAAATAGTCCCTTAACCAACTGTAGTTAGAGTTTAAGTGTCACACCGTTTTGCTGAAGTTGTTTAGTCAAAATGAAAAAATCCAGATCCATAAACTATAGTTGACTCCATTCATTTTCATTTTGAATACATTGTTGCAGCTTTGCTACGACTTGGAAACAAAGCCCTTGGAGTACAAAGTGGACGTATTAAGAACAAGCAGATCTCAGCTTCATCAAGTTGGGACAAATATCACGGCCCGTACCGTGGCCGACTCAACAACATCCGCCGTGGCCGTTATATGGGAGGATGGTCTGCAAGACACAATAACCACAACCAGTGGATAGCCATCGACGTCAGACGGGTCGTTCAGATCACCGTGATCGCTACCCAGGGACGCAAGATCGCCAACCAATGGGTGACCAAATATGTAGTGTCCTACAGTCAAGATGGGAGCCATTATTGGTTCTATCGTGACAGCAAAACGAGCAGAGTCAAGGTGAGATTTAGTTGAATAGTTCATTTCACAGTTCCTGAAACGCAACCAAGCCTCGACATGAAACCGAGGCGAAGTTTGTCCTCGCACTTTTGGAGAAGTAAAAAATAATAATTTTAATTAAGAAACTTATTAGAATGTGTATTTTTTCCACTTCTCTCACTGTGCGAGGACAGCCGTCGCCTCGCTAGATATTTTATTCATTGCACTGCTGCCGAGGTACATGTTGGTCATATGCGATGAAACTGTTGACAGCAACCGAATGGCCGTAGAGCTCAGTGTAAACCAATGTGGTATAGTGTTGGCTCTGGCAGGCGACCTACATAACTTTTTCAAAATTTAGTGTCTCTTCAACATTAGTTCTTGCATGTTGAGTATATTTTTAGGAAAACTGGAAGCCCTCGATACCAACTTTACACGTAGCCATCAAATTCAAGAGCTATTCTGAAGGAATAGCAGATCTGACTGGCTCGTCGATCTGTTTTCTGTCATTTTAAACTAGGAATTACTTTCGGAAGGTCGGAAACACTTTCAAACACCTCAAAAACAAGCAACTGCCACGTCTACAATTTGTAAAAGGCATTATATATTTTAAAATGAACCAACTTCGAAGCAGGAAGCTTTTTGCAGTTTTGTTTTGGAATAGGGGGTTGATAGTTGAACCATATCTTACAGAATCCTCGTGGTCCTTTGAAAATCTAGAAAGTCTTTGGAATTTGGAAAAGAGAGTTCTTAAAAAAGGAGTTCGTGCCCAGCTGCATCATCGGAAAGTAATGGGTTAAAATTTTGAACGTGTTAAGCTTCAGTTTTTCACTTTTGTCAAAAAAATTCTGACTGACAAAAACATCAGATTATTTTTCCCACAAACGTTTTTAAAAATCCTTGAATTTGATGTTGCTGGAAACTTTGATATGTTGGTCTAATATGCTTCCATGATTTCCAGTACTTCCAAGGAAACAGGGACCGAAGCTCAGTCGTTACCAAGTCCCTCACTCCGCCAATCATTGCCCGGATTGTAAAGATCCGCCCCAAGGGCTGGTATAGACACATCTCGATGAGAATAGAACTTTATGGGTTCAAACCAGGTATGTTGAAACACCCGCGTTTGTAAATTTAATAAAAATTCTGATCTGGAAAACTTTGGGAAGTCATGTCACAGTCTTATGAGTCGAACTGCACAGGGAGTTAAGTAAAGAAAAGCGATCTTCACTGACGTGTCACGAAACTGCTACTCTATGAAACTTCAGTCTGAACTTACTACAGAGAATTGTTCTATAACGGAAGAAACTGAATGTGTGCAAAACTGAACAATTTGAACGAAGCTTATGTCAAACAAATCTTAAGATGACCAAAATGATTCTTCTCGTTTTGATGACGAGTCTGAAAAAAAGGTGTCTTCACTTCACAGTCTTAACAAGAAGTAAACTTGTCACTATGAGTACTCCATACAGAGATCAGATAAATAGTTATCGACAACCAATATGGAAACTTATTTGACTACTCATAACAAATTTGTTCCCAGGATCAAAACTGGCTTAACTCTCAATACAACTGGCACGTTATTTATCGACAAAACTAGATTTTAAATAAGGTGTTATCGATGAATTCAGACACACATGAGCTATTTAGTTATCTAATTTCTTTTGTCTGTTGAGGTCTTAACAAACTGGTGTGGAAAAATCCTTCGAAATGCTTGCAAAATAGCTGTACCAAACTTGTAAAGATCTATTGTTGCTCATATAAAGATAATATTGTATTAACATCGGGTACTTTGTTCCACACAAGTTGCAAGTGACATACCAGTGGGTGTTGAGGATGGTCGACTTCCGGATGTAGCGTTCAGCGCAGCTTCCCGATGGAACGCTCATTACTCACCCTATCAGGGTCGACTCAACCACATCCGCAGTGGACGGGACTTCGGTTCTTGGATCGCGCGCCACAATAATAAGTATGACCTGATAATATTTAGAACTACTTCAGACTGAAGAAAATTCGATAAACAGTAATACAATCGGCCGGTTTGGTCAATACACCAATTCGTATTTGTTTGAAAAAATAATTAATATCAAAAACTCTTTTTCGACGCCACGTTTCAACTTGTTCTGTTAAACATGTGAATAATGGCTTGTAATGCAAAATACCCGCCTTCTCTTAAGGTTTGCATCAACGTTGTCTTTCGTCATGGTCATACTCCCGAATACAACACGAATTTATTGCAAATCTACAAGCCCGCCATAAGTCTTGACCCATCTACTCCAAGCTTGTTTTCAATCTTAAACCTTTGGTCAAAGTGCTTCGTCAGCTTTCACTCTTGAACCCTGGAATTGTCTCCTTGACAGGATAAAGAACAGACACTTTTTTTTAAATTAAAGTGTGTAAAAAATATATCAAGAAAAGACTTTTTTGGCCAAGCATTTTCTGATTACATCTTTGGTATCTGTTGTTTGGCTCTTCTAATTAGATCATTTTGACTTTTTTGTTTGTGGCTTTGGCCTTATCTTTTGATGTTACTGTTGTTTTTCTGTTAGACGCCATTGAGCAAAATTTGCTATTTTTCCTTTAATATCTTAAAAGACACTTTTCAGAGTGTTTAAATTGTTTTTTGACACGCTAATGCCATTGTAAAAGAGAGCGGTTCGTGTGCACCTAAAGCAGCGAATGCGTTAAGATGTAACACCTGTATCTAATAAATGTTTAAGTTAAGCACGACAACAACGTCAACATAATTAAATTTTGCATTAAATCTATCCTTGTGCAAGTTTTCATTTTGTTCAGTACTAAACAGAAAGAGTTGTCGTTTTGCTTATCACCCATCGTTTCCCTGCCACAGGAGACAGTGGTTCCAGATTGACTTGGGTAACCTGGGTACCATTTACAAGGTTGGCACTCAGGGACGGTATGACGCTGACCAGTGGGTAACGCGGTACACACTTGGTTATAGTCTCGTGGGAAGAAGATTCATTCCATACCAGGAAAATCGACGCATCAGGGTAATAGTCTAAGCTATTTCATTGATTTTCTAGAAACAAATGTTTTTGTGCACTGTATTTCCTCAATGCTGTTACAATTAAAAGTTACAGAAAACATAATTGTGTCTTGATTAATTGAGTAATTCCAATTAGCATGAATGCTTAAATTATATAACGTAGCAAGCCTAGACAATCTTGTTTAGCACATGCTTTCTCGGGCTTGCACGAAACAGTTGCTGCAAGCCAAAAAAAACAAGCTACGAGCGTTTTCCGTAGGTTACTTTTTGTAGGAAAAAGTTATATTGATCATATTGTCGGGCTCGCCGCGCATGAGTATCACTAAGCACTAACTTGTAAAATTTGCCATACACTTTACAAGTAAAATCAGTTGAGTTAAAGTTGTCTGAAAGCTTAAAACAGAAAACGTAGCGAATCAAAGACAAGTATATAGTTTCTTAGGTACGCATGTCCTCACCTCAAATCTTTTTGTTTTGTCTTTATCTTATACTAATTGTATAAAATTTTGTTTCACTATTTTGATTTTGAAATCGTTTTTTCTATTTATGTAGTTAATGTAAATGCCTCCTTTTACCTCTATATTGCGAGAATATACTTCTAGGTTTTTAGTGAAAGAATTATACTGATTTCAGTCTTCGTTTATGCTTGTAAAGCTAGTGAGTAATCTGAGTAGGGTCTAATGTGGCACTATGCTTCACAGCTGTTCGCCGGAAACTACGATAGGAATACAGTGGTTATCAACACCCTCAGACGTCCAATTAGGTCGCGTTATTTCCGCATATATCCCCGACAGTGGTATCGCCATATCTCGATGAGAGCTGAGTTGTATGGACTTACTAAAGGTGAGGGAAAACACCTCCTTGCTGAAAAGTGTTGTATGTTGTATTTCTAAACTTAAGTTTGTTTTTTGTTATAAACTCATTGCCTGCTAGTTTTGGAAGTTTAAAGGAGTTTTTTTCTTATATTGTTTTTGTAGCTCAGGTCCATTTCAATTAGTATATATGATGTCAATGCTTCTTTTCAAATACCCTTTGACCAGCAGATTTCTTTTCGATACAGTAAACGCTGCAAAGCACATTTTTTCCGTTGATTTTTGGTAAACTGGTTCGTGATTTACCAATTTTCAGGACATTTTAAGGTGTTTAGGTCTTTCAAACTTATTTTGAAGAATAAGCGATTATTGAAAGTCTCAGAAACTCTTGGAGTTTCGATAGGTATGAGTGGTACGTACTTCTGTTGTGCATTAAAAACATGAACTCTTACCGCCAACAGGTCATATCTGCAACCGTGCTTTGGGCCTGAAGAGTGGACGAATCAAGAACCATCAGATATCCGCCTCCTCAGAATGGGACAAGTACCACGCCGCTCGCCTGGCCAGGCTGTACGCTCGCCGCATGGGTCGCTTCATGGGGGGCTGGGCTGCACGCTACAACAACCACTATCAATGGCTGCAGATTGACCTACGTCGGGTATCAAAGGTCATCAAGATTGCCACGCAGGGTCGACCGTCGGTTAACCAATGGGTGACAAGCTACTATTTGTTGTCCAGTATAGACGGAATACACTATTCTTACTACAAAAAGAACTCGGTTAACAGGGTATGTCCTCATTGTAATTGGTGTACTTCGCATGCCCTAGTCACGGTCGCTTTCATGTTGTCAGTCATTGATAATGATCAGTGGTCACGGTCATTTTCAATATCGTGATCATTGTCATGGTCAGTGGTTCGTGCTGACGGTCACGAAAAACACCAAAAGCATGGATTCTATCAACGTTTTTGAACTTTTTCGCCTTCCTTTTCAACAGCTATTTCTTTGCTTCAGATTATTTCCTTCTGTGTAAAAGATTTAATCTTTATTTCCTTCTTTTAGGTTAATATTTTTCAAAGTATAACATAAAGCTAAACTGGAGGTAGCATGGTACAAATTCCAACATATTGGAGAGCAAAAGAAAGTGTCAGACTCCAAAACAAAAGACAAAAGACATTAAACCAGAAAAGCGTGGTTTTTCTTTGTTTGTATTTCACAGTGGAGTCTTGTCAAATTATTTTGCTTTCCAATATGTTGGATTTTGTACCATGCGATCTCCAGCTGCAAAGGCTTATTAATTTTGTTGATGGTACCTGACTAACTCGCATTTGTACATTTGCAGCTCTTCCAAGCGAACAGGAACAGAGATAGTGTGGTGTTCTACTCACTGATCCCTCCAATCCGCGGTCGGTTCGTCCGAATCAACCCTCGGGGGTGGTACAGACATATTTCCATGAGGGTTGAACTCTATGGCTGCGCTCTTGGTAAGTTTTTTAGATTTTTTTTGTCATTTTTATGGTAATACTTTTAGCCACATTTAGCGAATCATTCTGTTCAGTTTAGCCTAAAGTAGTCATAGGTATTTTGATAAATAATCTTTACCACAAAAAGAGTTACCCGTAGAAAGCCTCAGACATTTTGATTACATTTGTAGTATAAAGCTTGTTTAGAGATTTGATATAGGTAAGAATAAAAGATAAGGATATTGTTAAATTACGTTATTACCAGTTGGTAGTTGACCATGTTTATTTTATGAAATCAAATTGAAATTAGATAGCCTGTGTAGTTTTAAAA
This sequence comes from Umimayanthus nakama, assembly GCA_027574985.1. Classification (NCBI taxonomy): domain Eukaryota; kingdom Metazoa; phylum Cnidaria; class Anthozoa; order Zoantharia; family Parazoanthidae; genus Umimayanthus; species Umimayanthus nakama. The sequence continues at coordinate 29,018 of JAOBRG010296645.1, forward strand.
GCGGGTACTTGTTCTGCATACATTAAAAACTCAGTAATGTAACTTTTCCAGAAAGATACACCAGTTTTTCACAACAGTAAACTACACAAACTTTTACAAAGTCGCAGCAGTCACCCAGGCGACTTTACAATCAAGAATATGGACACAACGACTGGTACAGTTGTCGCCTTGATCAAAGTTGTGGTTGTAATCATAGTCATAGCCACAGTCATTCGTAGTCGTTAATGTAGTCAAAGCCATAGTTGTAGTCATAATCACAGTCTTTATCATAGTCACAGTCGTAGTCGCCGTAAATGAAGTCAC